>OX393550.1:89464744-89644744 GCA_947650365.1 Chamaelirium japonicum
GGTTTTGTTTCAAATGAACAAATGGACTATGCCTTGTGCCTTTTCTTACTTGGATCTACCAATCCTCTTTTGGAGAGTTTTGGTTATAAGACCAAGTGAGGGAGTGGATATTTTATATATCCACATTGATCATACTTCATATATGGTACCCTTAAGCTTAAACATGGTTTTCAATCATACAAATCATGACAGTCATGTCCATACAGACACACTTCCTTCTATGTATTATAATGTAACTAATCTTTCTTGGCCAAACAACTTTATGTGACTAATAACTTTATAAGTGAATGCATGCTTCACTCTGTGTCAAAACTTTGTCTCTAAACCTCTAGTGTACATAATTGAGACAAAATAGAACTTATTGTTGAAAATAAGATTTTCCAAATGCATATAATACTTAAGGCTACAATAAGTCAGTAAGTGCAATATTATCCACATGTACCTTATAATGAATGGGTGTAACACCTTGGTCATTAGGTCGGCAACCATAAGCTTCATGCTAATACACTTAACCAAAATTATATTAGTTTTTGATCGTCTCGAACAACAAGATACTTTATATCGATATGCATGTTCTGACTCCTACTCTTGTTCTTTGAGAAGAATATAGCAGTTATATTATCATAATAAATCTTTAGAGGTCTGGGTATAGAATCCATGATTCTAATTCATATGATAAAGTTCTTTAGCCAAGATGCATGTAAGGATGCCTCAAAGAGAGCAACGAACTTTGCTTTCATAGTCGAGGATATCTTAATGGTATGTTTGATGCTTCTTCAAGAGATAATACTACCCCCTAACGGAAAACATGACACGATGTCGACTTTCTGGAGTCAACATAACCGACAAAGTTAGAACTGAGTATCCGACTAACTCCATATTATCAAAGTGTCTATATGCATACATGCAGTCTTTCGTCCCCTATAGATATCTCATGATCTTTTAAAAACCCTTTTAGTGATCCAAAAAGAGATTACTCTGGTACCTTTTCAATATTTCCACTGCAAAACTAATGTCAGGTCTTGTACAGGCATCTAGATACATCAAACTGTCAACCACTGATGCATAGAAAATATTAGCCATAACTTCTCTTTCAAGAGGGTTTCTCGGACATTGGACAAACTAAATTGATCACCCTTCAGTATGAGAGTAACGCTCGGTGAGCAACTATTCTTGTAATATATTTCTCAAACTATATTAACATAAGTTATTTGAGATAATCCTAGTATCACTCGAGATCGATATCTATGAATCATTGTCCTAGTAACATTGGATGACTCACTAAAGTCTTTCATATTAAAGTTCTGTGAGAGAAACTGCTTCGTCTCACGAAGCATCTCCAAGTCGTTTCTATACTGGACTAGAAACATATAGTGGCTCCCACTAACCTTAAAGTATATACATTGATCCACACTATTCTCTACGAAATTTAAACGAGTCTAGACATTATGGAACTTAAATACCTCTATCTATTTCAGTTCATAAATTGACTTTTTTAATCTTCAAACTTGCCAACTTTGTTTATCTTAAGGGAAAGCTAGCTTTATACTGACCATGTATACCTCTTCCTCAAGATCCATATTTAGATTACCAGATCGTGCTCAAGATCGAGAAGGCTAAAAATTTCGAGAAATATCATCCACAAGATCGCCTTCATCGTACGAACGACTTGTCTGCTTCCCCAATGTTCGGTTCCTTATGCGAGTCCCGAACTCCAAGGATCGTGTGCACGATTCCCATCGTGCAGCTTGACCTGCGCGACCTGCCTGTCTCGTAGAACCTTTGCAAACTTTGTCTAGGTGAACTGTGATTTTGTCCAGAATCATGCATATGATTCCCAATCGTGCTTACGACCTGCCTGAGTTTTCTCGAAATGGGAATGGACCCCAACATATTGGTGATCATGACCCCACGTCTTACGCTTGGCAACACAATCAATCGCTAATTTGTAGCTTAGCACTTTACGCCTCTCGCTTGACACTCAATCCACTTAAATCCTCCACCATTGTCCTTTGTGCTTGACCTAGATCTATCTTCCCTCTCTATATGATGTTATACCGATGACCCATGCCTTCATCGGTCAACCATTCAGGGGGGACACTTCTATCTGCATGGGTTCTCAGATTCTCTTTGGCTATCAATTTCGGTTCAATGGGGGGTTGACAATGTTTTATAGAGGAGGGAAGACAACACTCCTCTCCCTCTAGAGAAGGAAAGGATTATGTATCCTATTCCTACACAATACCCCTCCTCTACTCCATCCTTCACCGAAAAGGTAATAGGTACCCACTAGGCGATAGGGGAGTAGGTAAGCAACTGATGCTTTGATGAGGAGGTTGTGGGGTCAATTCCTCCCACTCTCAAGTTACATAGGAGTGCGTAGGGAAACTTTCAAGTGGGTCGGTGCATTTTCCCAGAGGGATTAGTCCGAGCCCGAAGTGGGTCCATTGCCTGAAAGGTTTCAGGGGCATCTGCCGATGTCGAACAAAAAAAGATAATAGGTGGGGCTCGCATCATGGATCAGAATCCAAGAATTTTCCTTCAATGTGTAAACACCCCTTCCAATTGACAGAATTAGGACAATCTATTCGATTTGATGCATTTTACCCGATTTGGCTTTGAGTTATCTTTGGAAAAATAATACTTAGAGAACCTTCACATAATATTGATTATTACACATGGAATTGGAGAGCCAACTCCCTTGTTTTCATTTTTAGGTCTATACCCATGTATATATACAAGTACTTGAGCTGGAAAAACTGTTGTTTATCCGAGGTGGGACTAAACCTATACATGTTATGTACAACTATAGTTAACATTTCCCCTCAACCTCAAGGTGGGTAGATCACTGAGATATTATGAAATCGATATTAGAAGGCTGCAATAGGAAGAGCTTTGTGAGAAGGTCTGTAGTTTATTCCTTGGACAGGACGAAAGGAAAGGAGATCGTACGACGAGTATATTTTTGGCGAGTATAGTAGCAATTAGTTTCTATATGATTTTTGCGTTCATGGAAGACTGGATTGCTAGTGATTTGAATATTGTCACAATGTAATGGTGTTGGTGTGGAGAGAACAACACCCAAATCCCCAAGTAAGCATCGCAGGCGATCTCCGTAGTGGTGGTTGCCATGGTATGAAATTCGGACTCAACGAAAGATCAAGAAACTGCATCATGTTTCTTGCTACACCAGGAGACGAGGGAATCACCAAGGAATAAGCAAAATCCTGCAGTATAACAATGAGTGTCAACACCCCTACACCCCTCCATAATCTGCATCAGAGTAGGCACGCAGTACTAGCAGAGATGTGGAAGACATAAGTAGAGATAGAGTCATTGTGCCACAAAGATAGCGGAGAATCTAGAGAACGGCTGTATAATGTGAGGAACGAGGCACTTCAATAAACTGGCCGCTGATGATGCCAACATCATAATCATTGTCGGGCTAGGTGATACTGAGGTAGGCAAGCATCCGACGAGTTAACAATATTTGGAGGCATCGTGTATTCATTCTCTATCAATAGTAGAAAGGTTCCGATTCTGCTCGAAAAGAGTGATAACAGAGCGAGTATTAGAAAGAGCTACCTCGGTCAGTATCTAAAGTATATCTTTGCTGGGAAATCAAAATCCTTCGGGTTGAGCAGGTAATCTCCAAATCAAAAAAGTAGCGAAGGGATCTCATATCCCTCATCTAGCTCGAACTGACTCTGAAGATGGCGCTGGAGTGAGACAAGTGTGGCATTATCATTACCAGTAATGATCATATTATCAACATAGAGTAACAAAATAACCAGACCCTAATGTGAGAAACAAGTGAACATAGTAAAGTTAGTATTACATTTGTGAAGCCAACAGCAAGAAAGACACTATGAAACTAGTCAAACTAAGAACGAGGAGCTTGCTTACGCCCATATAGAAATTTCCGGAGATAACAAGCATGCCCGATAAGAGCAGATCGAAGAGTCCAGGAGGAGGTTCCATATAGACCTCCTCAGTGAGAGCACCATGAAGAAATGTATTTTTCACATCCATCTGATGAAGTGGCTATCCACAAACTACAACCACAGTGAGAAGTGTACAAACGGTGATCGTCCGGGCAGTTAGAGCAAATGTCTCATCATAATCAACCCTATGCTCCTGAGTGGATACTCTCATAATGACTTGTTACCATTATGGAAACTCGATTGCCTCTTTATGACGGGAGCTCCTGGTGCGCATGAATAGCTGCAAGAAAGGTCTGAAACTAGGGTGTATATGAGGTAATTGTAAAAAATGCAAAACGATCTAGAGAGTATCCATAGCGATCAGGTGGACGACGAGGGTGCTCAAAGTGGCGAGAGTAAGGATCCACGGTCGAAGAGGATGGAGCAACCATAGGAGTCATTGGAGTACTCCAGAGTAGTGGTGGAGTGGGAGTGGTAACCAAGTGAGGTGGAGACACGGCAAGATGAAATAGTCGTGAAGGACAAGAACTGGGGGTAGTAATATGAGATGAAGTGGTGGGGATATCAAAGGATCCCGAGGTAAGATATTGAAGGGTAGGAGATAAGTAGATGTAGAAGAGAAATAAGGGGCATCCTCGATAAATGAAACCTCAGGAGATATACGAATTCGATGGGTAGTAGGGTCATAACAGCATTAACCCTTATGCTCGAGTCTAAGACCAAGGTGTTGTGGGTGCAAATTTTGACAAGAGGGCCCACAGAGACTACCGCAGGACCCACCAGCCCTGTCTGGTGGGCCCACAGAGACTACCTCAGGACCCACCAGTCCTGCCTAGTGGGCCCACGGAGACTACCACGGGACCCACTAGCCCTGCCTGGTGGGCCCACAGAGACTACCGCGAGACCCACCAGCCCTGCTTGGTGGACCCACAGAGACTATCGCGGGACCTACTAGCCCTGCCTGGTGGGCCCACAGAGACTATCGCGGGACCCACCAGCCCTGCCTGGTGGGCCCATAGAGACTACCGCGGGACCCACCAGCCCTTCCTGGTGGGCCCACAGAGACTACCACGGGACCCACTAGCCCTGCCTGGAGGGCCCACAGAGACGACGACGGAACCCACCAGCCTGCC
The DNA here is from genome assembly GCA_947650365.1 of Chamaelirium japonicum. Taxonomy (NCBI): domain Eukaryota; kingdom Viridiplantae; phylum Streptophyta; class Magnoliopsida; order Liliales; family Melanthiaceae; genus Chamaelirium; species Chamaelirium japonicum. The sequence goes on from OX393550.1 coordinate 89,469,822, forward strand.
TGTGGAATCCCCAGAGACAACAGCGGGACCCACCAGTCCTGCCTGGAGGATCCCCAGATACAACAGCAGAAACCGCCATTTGCCCCAGCTTTCCTCCCAGGAAATCCTATAAATAGCAGAGCCTTCAAGTGTAAAGGGATCCAGATCCAAAACCAAAATCTGAAATCTGATTTCAGAAACCAGAGCTCTGGAATTCCAGCTTTTCTATCTTCCAAATCCCCTCGATCTTCTTCTTGTATTTGAAGAGTTCGAAGACACTTCAGTGACGCTCGACCTGTCGAGGTCACGACGAACAAAGAGTTAGTGAATTCGGGTTGCTCCCTGTAGTACGGAGACGTAGGCTTCGGCTGAACTCTGAGATCACATCTTGTGTCAATCTTCTCTATGCTTGCATATCGAAAGTGATAATTCAAAATCACTAAGGCATCGACCTTCAAACCTACCTTCCAATCAACAGATCAATCAAAGACCTTCCACTCAACTTCGATTGACTGGTGAGGTGAAGTCTTCGGATCGGCACGAAGATTTTTCCCCACAGGTGCACGCAATGAACTGACCTAGTCGATAGCTTGTAGCATTCATTTGCAGGAAGGAGAACAAAACATATGCAACTAAAGGTTCAGAGCATGGTATAATCCAGAGGAGTGGAGTATACATATATTTTTTAGGAGAGATACTGGAGAGAATAGATTATGGGGTGATATTGATGAGATGGACGGAAGTGAGAATGGCCTTGGCCCAGTAAGAGTGGGGAACATAAGCAGAGATGAAGAGAGCTCGAGTAGTCTCAAGGATATGTCGATGCTTTCACTTAGCAACGCTTTTTTGTTTATGAGAATGGACAACATTTTGGTGAAGAGTGTCGTGAGACTGTATGATCTCAGGCATCTCAGAGGACATGTATTCACGAGCACAATCAGATCAAAAGACCTTAATGTATTTGTGAAACTATGTGTGAATCATTACTGTGAAGGTTCTATAGATGTGAGGGATCTCAGACCTGTGACTCATTAGATAGAACCAATTATAACGAGTAAAGTCATCGATGAAACTTAAATAAGAAGGAAAACCAAAAATTAATGCAACATGAGCAGATTCCCAAATGTCGGAATGAACTAAATCAAAACGAGCATACGTATGGGAAACACTTGTAGAAAAAGGAAGTGATAAGTGTTTTACTAGACGACAACTAGCATATATGGAAAGCGTAGTAAGGACGCTCGACCCAAAGCTCCAGACTGAAAGAGGCTTTTGAGTCACTCACTAGAAATATGACAACCTTTTGTGCCACAAGTCGACATCAGAGGTGACATAAAGAATAGACTCGACATGCAACGTAGAAGAGAGAACATGGAGGTGCTCTAGATGGTACAGTCCACTAACTCTATGGCCCAACCCAATCCTCTGCCCATTTCAAAAATTCTACACAAAAGAAGTAGCAGCAGTAAAAATATATAATTATCAGGCCAAAGTCACATAAAGATCTAACATAGACTAGATTCATGCTCAAGAGTGGTGCATGGTAGATGCGGGACATGGTCAGCCGATCAGATGGGTCAGAAGCAAGGGTGATAGATTCATGCAGCGGAATAGGGATGAAAGTCCCATTAGCGGTACGGATCTGCATATGAGTGGGAACATGTGTGCAGATGGTAAGAATAGCAAATCCAATGTCAGGTGACAGGTAGCCCAAGAATCTAGAATATAGAGAGAGGCATTACTAGTATCAGAGGAGGTAGACATGGCGAGGGGAGTCGAGGAGCCCAGAGTAGTGTGAGTGCGAAGTAAGGCTGCGATCTACTGAAGAACTTGAGAATCCAACGTAGCCAGTGATGAAGAAGCAGGAGCAGCAACAACACCCTCGTGTCGGTCTGAACTCCAACCACAACCACGACCACCCCGTCTCTCCGAGTGTCACGAGAGTTAGAAACCCAATGTTGGTCACGGGCAGGTCATTTTAGGCAGTCATGCTTCATCTGACCAACTATCTTGCAGTAGTGACAGATCATGAAACTGAAGGAGGTGTCACGGGAGCTGATGACAAGTGCACTATCGAAAGCAGGAGCAAGAGAAAGGGAAAGGACACCCTGAGTGCTCAACTGGGTCTCCACATCGACCATGGAGATCAGAGCATCATCCACATGGGGTGTAGAATCGCGGTGGAGGAGCTAGGTCGCTAGAGTCGCAAACTTAGATCGAAGGGCAGCCAGAAACTAATGAAGGTGACTCACCTCAAGGTAGCTCTGATACCATGTTACATATGGAATTGGAGAGTCAACTTCCTTATTTTTATTAGGGTCAACATCCATGTATATATACAAATACAAGAGCAGGCAAACTACTATTTATCCGAGGTGAGACTAAACCTATACACATTATGTACAACTACAATTAACATTGATTTGGGCAAAATAGTCTCAAAGACGGATTACAACTAAAAACAAGAGTTGAAGGTCTCGACAGTGGATGCTCCAAGGTATCCTCAACTAGTGCACATCTTGAAAACAATCCATTTGTCCATTTCAATAGCTTGTTGTGTGCAGCTAATAACTTTGATTTATTTTCGTCTTAATTCAATCATCCAGCATGGTAACGCCAATAGTCGATATCTTTATCTATTATAACTTTATTATTAAAATCTATAGTTTTTTGTATTGCTCTATTGCTCCTCTAACTAAAAGCTCTTACAGTTTGAGTGAGGTGAGCAAACCTTACATTCTAAAAAAAAAATTCTCCTTCCCCGGGTTGAATACATGGTTGTTCTTGAGGTCCATTTGTGTCTTCGAGCGACATGGACGGTGATCGCAAGTACTCATCAAGATCTCAATCTTTTTGATCCTCACTCTTTCGTATTTGACCTTCGGGGGTACACAATAATGATAATTAAAAAAATCTCTCTCCATTATTAACCCCATCATTTGTTTATGAATCGTATAAAAAGAACATTCATAAATAAATATATATATTCTTATGCCAAAGCAATATGGCAGTTGTTTTTCTAAAAATCAGCCTAGCAGGTGTGACAAAGATATACAATGACTGATTGACCGATCGAGATTATTCTATGAAAGATGCAATAGGTTTATCTAGGTCGACTAATTATTTATGTCTCAATGGAGAGAAGTTGTAATTTCACGACATAGGGCTTATGGTTTGGAATTAAAAAAGAAAACCCTACAAAAGTAAAGTGAAGGCTAAAAATAATTTCAAAGGCATTGAAAAGGAAATATACATTGAGACATATAACTAAACCGTGCTAGCGAATTACTAGCACCGATAACAAAAGTAAAGGCCGTTGTGGTTGTGGTTGTGGTTGTGGTTGTGGTGGGGGATCTAAAGTCTACGAAAACTTATTAGATGAAAACAAAATTAGGTTATCATTGGTTAGTTGTAGAGCTGAAACTTGGACGGGTTAAACACGACCGACCCGTGTTCAACCCGACATTGGGTTGGGTTTGGGCAAGTATAGGATTTGTTAGGTCATGGGTTGGGTTGAGAAAAGGCCAACCCGATTAATATTTTAACGGGCTTGGGTTGAGGGCCTGAGTTGACCAACCCAACCCGAACCCGATATTCAAATATCTATTTATTAATCAATAGGTATAGTGTAGGTTTTGCGACCATCGTGATTCACTTCAACAAGTTAGAGGACATGTATCGGGTTTCACATTTCTTTCACTATCTTTCATATGAGTTTCTAAATATTGAATTAAGAACAATGATTTGATAGAGATGTATATGCCATTCAAGCTAATTATTGTATCTTTCTTCTTACTTCTATTTTATGCTTTTATTTCTTATTTATAAGTTTTAGTTAAAATCTGTCAAATAAAAAATTTATGTATCTGATATGTTAGCGATACTTCTATCTTTTGTATTAATAATTTAGTATTGATAAACATTTTTACATTATATTCATTTCTTGGTAGTTCTTTTGTGAAACTTGATATCCTTGAATGTCAATTAAACAGTTGCTATACATTTGTTATGAGAGAGTATAGTTTTTTAGAATAAGTACACATTAATTAATAAAGTTTTTGCTTAAAAATTAAATTATTGTATTTAATATAGTAAACTCAGTATGATTAATGAAGTATTAAGTATTAACCCGACGTTTATTCATCTGGTTCTAGAAACCAGTTTGACAACAATTGTAATTCTTCAATTTCAAACTAGGTCACCTTGAATAGAACCCCTTGGTTTCCCTGCAAAAAAAAAAGGCATTAACCCGAGCAACCCGATCAACCCAACAAAATTCCTTGAGTTGTGTTGGGTTGAGAATCCCAACGTAAGGTTGGGTTGGGTTAGGGTTGAGATATACTAACTACGGATTAGGCTTGGCTTGAGCTCAAACCCGACCCAATCTGCCCAAGTTTCATCTCTAGCTAGTTATTTGTAGTTGGATTTTAAGAGAAGGTAAATAATGAAAAACTCACCAGGGGATAGGAGAGTTGGCAAGCAACTGATGTTTGGGTGAGAAGGTTGTGTGTTCGAACCCCCCCCCCCCCCCCCCCCCCCCCCCCCTCCCCTTAAAATTTTTGAGTGGGTCGGACTTCACTCTCTAAGGGTATTAGTCTGAGACTAAAATCAAGTGGGCCATTGCCCGAAAGGTTTTGTGACATGGTCCGATCTCAATAATAATAATAATAATAATAATAACAATAATAATAATAATAATAATGAAAAATAAAAATAACTTGTGGTGTTTTGTTTTGGTGTATTGTTCTCTTTTTTTTAGAAGACCTCTCACCAATTTTTTTTAATAGTCCCTTATGTCCTAATTTTGTTTGGAAGTGTGGTTTTTTGTGGTTACCTGCTATATATATAGCAATTTTTCAGCAGTTCTGGTGCTTTTTCACTGCTTTAGCGGTCTCCCTGCAATACTAATGGTTTCAAGATGAACAATACTTGGGGGTAGGGAAAAATTTTCAGCACATCCTACGTACCATACAACCGTGGGGTCCACTGCGATCCAGGTAGCTAGCGGATCGCAACACATGGGGGTAGTGGCCCCCAGCACTCAGAGCATGGTGATATGCTCTGGAGGCAATGGGCCCTGCGGTTGTATGAAGGTATGTTCTTCATCCCTGCAGCACATCAAGGGATGTTGTATGAAGGTATGTTCTTCATCCGTGACTTAGCACATCAAGGGATGCTAAGTTCTCTTCTAGGACAACTCCCTCACACCATCAAGACTCAGCTTTGGCCAGATCCCTTGATGTTCTTCATCCCTTGATGTGCTTCAGCTTTGGCCAGATCCCTTGATGCGGTTGTATGAAGGTATGTTTTTCATCCAAGACGACGATCTCGGTCTGTCGATCGGGGTTGTTCTCATGTAGAAAACCCAACAATTGGTATCAGAGCCAGGTTTTAGACCTTGTTCGTTGATTTTGGGTGACGATCGTTGTTTCGAGATCGCATCCCCTCGATAATTTTTTATACAAATTTCTTTCCGAATTTTGAGCGGTGCTGGCCGGACATGGCCATGGGTTTTGATGCCGTAGAGCCCCTCTCATACGTACTCCGGTCAGATGATCGTAACAGCGGCGGCGGTCGGCTCTATGCGCCACGACGACCGGTGGCTGCGGGCTCGAGTGCACAGCAGCACCCGAGCGGCAGCAGGCTATGGCCAGCTCCGGCGCGTAGCAGTGACGGCGGGCTCCGGTGCGCCGCAGCTGCTGGCGGCTCCGGGCGGCGCGCGTGACCTGCTTCGGGCGGCTCTCGAGCGACGCCGTCGTGCACACGGGTGGCCGCTGCGTGCTCGCGTGGGCGGCAGCGGCTGCGGCAGCGGCTGCGGCTGCGTGTGCGTGTGGGGAGGGGCGGTGGTCGATTAGGGTTTTTTCTCCGATAAGATCGGAGAAGATAAACAGTCCCGATTTTGTTTTAATTGGGTTTAAACTCAGTTTTGTTCAGTTGGGTTTAAACCCGACATCCCTTAAACCCGATTTTGTTTTATTGGGTTTCAAAACCCAACTGATTCTGAACCCGACCTGAAATACTGTTCAGATCCGGTTTAATGAAGATTAGACCCGATCTGGTTTAATCCCAGACCCATTAGCCAATAAGTGCAGACCCGACCCGACTGGTCTGCTCCAGACCGGACCCGACTGGTCTGCTCCAGAACCGACCCGACTAGTCTGATCCGGACTCGACCCGGTTAGTTTAAATGCATATGCTGCTTATTTATAGATCTGTCTTAATCTGGACCGTTGTTTTTGGTCCTGTGATCCTAGGCCCAATTGGGGTCCGATCTGATCGATCTATATATGGATCTTAGCTAATTGGACCATTCCGAACACATCGGTACGGTCCGATTTTACAAATTCGGACTGTTTTATAACTTGATGCATATATGGTACAAATAGTAAATATTTTAATGCTCCAATATGTCATCTTGTGCCAATTTCAAATTATTGACCGTATCACATGTGTAAGGTAGTCATGCTACAATTGTTAATGTGCCCTGATGATATTAAAGGTTTCATGCTTCCCTGCTAGTAGGCACACATATAATATGTAATTGATAGCTGATGGCTGTCATTGAACCCTATTGGGTATATATTGGCATTGTACTATATATATTAGGTCTTCCATGGGGTTTAGAGAAGACCAAGTGACCGTCTGAGGCTTACTTTCGAAATGAGTCGGATTTGCCCAAAGGTAGGTGGCTCATGGAGACTGTGGGTAGTCGGATTGGAGGGCTTCCACTAGGGTCACTAGGCATCCTATTGTACTAGGGTTTGATTCTGCCCAAAGGTGTTTCAGACTACTGAGTGCAGTAGAATGAGCAGAATAGTAGCCTGTGATTGGGGAAGATTGGATAACCCTTTTGCCCAAAGGTGTTGGATAGTGTCCGACTCAACCCTATTACAGCTGATTAGGTCTGTGCACGTTTCTATACGTGACTTAGGAAACTGAAGCACATCAAGGGATCTGGCCAAAGCTGAGTCTTGATGGTGTGAGGGAGTTATCCTAGAAGAGAACTTAGCACATGAAGTTCTCTTCGGTTGATTTGAATTATAACCCCTAATTCATGTCAACATATATGTGTGAATAGTATCGAACTATCACTAAATTTGTAATTCTCTTTTCAGAGATGGATTTGTTAGCTATTTCGAAGAATCTAGCTGGTATTGAGCCCTTGAATGGCTCTAATTATTCATCTTGGAAGATGAATATTGAGATCTTGCTTGGTTGTATGGATTGTGACTTTGTGCGTATAGAGCCAAAGTTGGCAGAGCTTATAGATGCTTCTACTGAGGCCCGATAGACCCACTTTGCTAAGTGGGAGAAAACGAACCGTCTCCCTTTAATGATGATTAGGGCCACCATTAGTGAGGAGCTTCGAGGTGGCATTGCTAGGACTGAGACTGCAGCAGAGTTGATGACATTGTTGAAAAGATAATTCGTAGGGACTAAGAAGTCCATGCTGTATGACAATATGCTTCAGATCATGAATCTGAAGTATGACGGCAATGGCAGCGTTCGTGAGCATATTCTTTAGCTCTCGAAGCTGGCCACAGGCATCAGAGAGTAGGGTCTTCAGCTTAAGAAGAAGCTTCTGTTTTTCATTGTAGTGATCTCCCCTCCCAAAGTCTTTTGACATTTTGAGGTGAATTTTAATGCCTAAGAGACCTAATGGGACCTCAATCGGTTTATCACCCTGTGCGTCGTTGAGTAAAAGCGACTGAATGGAGGGAAGAAGGGATATGAGAATCTTGGCTTTAGTGGTTCTGGAATGAAGTCATTCAAACCGAGATTTCTGTAGCAGACATTAGTCTGTTGTGAGTCCAATACCGTAGATATACCGTCAAATTGTTAGTAGATTGACTCAGGACCTTTTGTTCATGTGTCCCACGCTTTGCATGGGCTCAAGAGTAGAAGAAGACCCAGACCGAAGAATAGGTTTTTCCTCGGTAATGATAACTCGTTGAGTATAGTGGCGATTTGCAACTACTTGGTGGTGTTGGACTAGGGTCTTATTTTGGTGTAAGAGGATGTTTTCTACCTTTCGATCCGGTCGAAGCGTTCCTTTCTAGCAGAGGATTCTGCTGTGCTTTGGCACAAGAGACTAAGCCACATCTCTAGGAAGAGAATAGATGCCTTAGTGCAAGATGAGTTTTTACCTAGTCTGGACTTTTCAGACTTTGGTACTTATGTGGACTGCCTCAGAGGGAAGATGACTGAGTAGAGAAAGCTCACAGCTACCAGAGCTTGAGAGCTCTTAGAGTTGATCCACACGGATATTTGTGGTCCATTCCCAGTCAAAGCTCGTGGTGGTCAGTTTATTTCATCACGTTCATCGATGACTTCTCTAGATATACCTATGTGTATCTTCTCCACCATAAGTCAGAGGCTTTGGAGGTCTTCCAGACATTCCAATTGGAGGTGGAGAAACAACTTGATAAGAAGATCAAGGTAGTTCGCTCATATCGTGATGAGAATATTTTGAAAGGATGAACCAGGATGGTGTGAATCATGGCCCTTTGTTTGAGTATCTGAGGCAGCAGGGGATTGTTCCCCAGTATACCACACCTGGCACTCCTGAGCAGAACGGTGTGCAGAGAGGAATAATAGGACTTATCAGGAGGCTGTTCGTAGCATGATGAGTCACTCTTCTCTTCCAGAGAAATTTTGAGGAGAAGCTTTGAAGACAGCGGTTTATATTATGAATCGTATGCCTTGTAAAGCTACCCCAGAAACCCCTTACAAGATATGGAAAGGTTCAGCTCCTAGCCTCCATCGTTTGCATGTTTGGGGTTGCCCGGCAGAGACTAAGCTCTATAATCCAGAAATAAAGAAGCTTGATTTTCGCACAGTTCGATGTTTCTTTATTGGCTATCCTGAGAGATCGAAGGGTTTTCGATTCTACTGTCCTTCCAGACCATTGGAGATAGTATAGACCAATAGGGCCATATTTCTGGAGGATGCAGAATTCAGTGGGAGCCAATAACCATTTGATACTCTTTTCAGAGAACTCTTCGGAAGGTGTTGTGCCAGTGTCTTTTCTCCCAATTGTTTAACCAGACGTTATAGCAGATACGACACCAGCACCTGCTGAGACTGTGGCTGAGGTTGACCCACTACCAATTTAGGCTGTACCGGTTCTAGATACTCCAGTGGAGCTAGTCCAGCCGAGGAGGTCAGATCGACAGCGTAGGTCAGCTATCCTAGACCATTATGAGGTCTATTTTCAGGAGATTCAGAGTGAGGGATCTGATATTACTGACCCTACTTCCTTCCGTGAAGCCATGGGTTGCAATGAATCTCGACAGTGGCTGAAGGCCATGAGAGAGGAGTTGCAATCCATGGAGAAGAATCATGTTTGGGATCTTGTTATGATACCAGAAAACCGAAAGGCAGTGGAGTGCAAGTGGATCTTTAAGACCAAGAGAGATGCTGATGGCAAGATCGAGAGATTCAAGGCCAGACTGGTGGCTAAAGGTTTCAGGCAGAAGGAGGGCATTGACTTTGGCAAGACTTACTCTCCGGTTTCCACTAAGGACTCCTTGAGAGTGATCATGGCCATTGTAGCCCATCACAACCTGGAATTGCACTAAATGGATGTTAATACAGCGTTTCTGAATGGTGATCTGACATAGGACATTTATATGTCACAGCCAGAGGGCTTTGCAGTCAGTGGGAGCGAACAACTGGTTTGTCAATTAAGGAAGTCCATTTATGGGCTGAAGCAGGCTTCCAAGCAGTGGTACCTGAAGTTTGATCAGGTTACTACAGAGTATGGCTTCCAAGAGAATATGGCAGACAGATGCATATATCTGAAAGCCAGTGGGAGCAGGTTTGTCATACTCATCCTCTATGTTGATACTATGTGCTTGGGATCAAGATTCATAGAGATAGAGCAGCAGTGATTCTGGGACTCTCGCAGACAGCTTAAGTTGAGAAGGTCCTGAAGAGGTTCGGGATGGATAGGTTTGCTCTGGGTGAGGCACCAGCACTGAAGGGAAATGTATTCTCCCAGGATCAGTGTCCCAAGAATCAGGCTGAGAGGAGTCAAGTGGATACAGATAAGTACGCTTTTATTGTGGGGAGCGTCATGTATGCTATGACTTGTATTCGACCAGATATCAGTTTTGCTGTTGGGATATTGGGTCGTTATGTGCAGAATCCGGGTGTAGCTCATATGCGTGCAGCTAAGAAAGTTCTGAGGTATCTTCAGCATACCAAAGAGTTCATGCTTACCTACAGGCAGGTCAGTGAGCTTTAGGTGATTGGCTACACCGACTCAGACTTTGCTGGCTGTAAAGACACCCTGAAATCCACTTCGGGATATGTTTTCCTGATGGCAGGAGGAGCTATTTCGTGGAAAAGCTCCAAATAGTCAATTGTGACTGACTCCACTATGCATGCAGAGTACGTTGCATGCTATGAGGCTACAAAGCACGCTCTTTGGCTGAAGAACTTCATTGGAGGCCTAGGTATTATGGATTCGATCCAAAAGCCTTTGCCAATTTTCTGTGACAATGAGGCTGTTTGTTAGCATGTCAAGATTGAGAAGATTACCAGACGCAACAAGCACTTGAATATCAAGTATATGCTTGTCTGCAAGAAAGTCAAAAGGGAAGTGGTAGAAATCCTGCATGTTCGCACAGAGCTGATGGTAGCAGACCCTCTCACCAAGGGACTTGCACCAAAGGTTTTCCAGAGCCTTGTGATCCGTATGGACTTGATGGAGTCCTTGTATCAGTAGTTGAGTCCCTTTGCCTTATGTTTAGTCACTACTGTTTCATCTTTAGATGAATAAAGCTCGATGATATTTCTTTATTTGAGTTATGTCAAATGTAAGCAAGATCATAGCCTGGAGTAATATGAGTTACTCAAGATACTGAGACTAGACATGCTTTGGCAACATGTCGGAACGTCCAGTAAGCCTGGAGTACACGATACTCAAAAGTGATATTGAGACTAGGCATGCTTAGGCAACATGCTAGATAGTCCAATATGCCTGGAGTAAGATAACTTACTCAAGATACTGAGACTAGACATGCTTTGGCAACATATCGGAACGTCCAGTAAGCCTGGAGTACACGGTACTCAAGAGAGACCTGGGCTAGGCGTGGGTGGGCACCACGTCGAAACGCCTTCATTCTGTTTGTAGTTGATTGGGTATCAACATGTGCATTAGAATGACATGCTTTGACAAGCATGAGGTTGGACATTATGGGTCTGGGCAAAAGACCAAGTGATAATGTGCTCAGATAACCCATAGACACATGAGAAAACCACCAGAGTTGTTTGTTGGAGTTCTTTGTGGGTCTTATAGGTTGACCATAGATATGAACCAGCATAGGATATGCTGGAACAATCATGATCTCCTATCAGGATCATTTTGGACAAAGACATGAATGGTCCCTTAGTATTTTTTCTTTTAAAATCGATCCGGATCATGTTTTTCAAAACTGAGTGACTCTCCAAATGTTTCAAAAAAAAAAAAATTTATTTTCATTACAAAATTATATATGTATATTTTGAAACAAGTTCCCACACTTGTATTGTATAAAGGGCCAAGTGGGAGATTGTTGGTTTTTGATGGCCCTTTACGAGAGAGTTACTGAACTAGGTGGACCGGGTTGGTTGTCGCGGTCCTGGTCAGACCGGGCGACTCAACCAAGAGGCTTGACAGGGTTGGTGGTGAACCTAGCCTCATGCTCATGTGCACCCAATAACCGGTGGATGCCCTGATGGGTTGCGTCTACCGGTTGGACACATCTATTATAAATAGATGTACAGGGGTGAAGTCCCCATACGCACGTCTTCAGAGCCGCCGTTGTGAATCCAGAGGGATTCAGGAGGACCCATCGAATCTGCGGGAGACGGCAGCGTGTGGAAGATCTTCACCCGGTATTGCGATCGATCTCTCTCTTCACACGAAGGTATGTTCTTCATCCAAGACGACGATCTCGGTCTGTCGATCGGGGTTGTTCTCGTGTAGAAAACCCAACAGCTGCAACTTGGGCGGGCCAACCCGAACCCAACCCGACTTTGGGCGGGTTAACCCGAACCCACCCCGCACAACCAGGCCAACCCGACGGGTTGGGGTTGGGCTTGGGCTAAGTTCAAACAAACATTGGGTTTGGTTGGGGGTACAAAAAATGCTGAGCAGGGGCTTTGGGGTTTGGGGTACAAAAAAAAGGGCATTGTTGGTATTAAAGGATTGTTGAGTAAGTTATTGAGAAACGCTAGGGATACGGTGGCTAATTACAGATTTTTGGGGTATGAATAAAATTTCCCTTTTTTTTTTTGTTTGGTGAAGGGGGGGGGGGGGGGGGACAATGAACTCAGAGATACAAGGAGCTCACCAGCTCATCAAGAAAGGCAATTTAAGGGCCCCATCCCGTATTATTTCTGGATGATCGCACGGTGGGATAGATTGTAGGGGGATTTGTGAGAAGCCCTTCTTATAAGATAATTTAGAGCTGCAATCATGACAATCTATCCATTTGAGCTCAAACCTTTATGGATAAAAATCTCTCTCACATCACTTCAAAATTATGTTTTACTGCCACTCATCCTAAAACTAAACAGAACCCTAAATTCGACCCTAGACCCGGAGATCCTAAATCTAACCCTAAACCCTAAAGACTATAGGCCATAGGATAAACCTAGACCTAATCTTAAACTTAATCCGAACCCTATGTCACGCCCCAGAAATCTGAATACCGATCACTGGGGTGTGAAATGAGAAAAAGAAGAGGGTTCTGGGTCTGGTCAATTAATTACACCAATTTGGGTTCTCACAGGGCTTCTACGCTCTCTAATATGAAAAACAAGAAGGAGGGAGAAACAAGAGGGGAATCTTTTAAATTTGATTTCTCAAAAATATTTTTATTAAACAGCAAAGAAAGAGAATTGTCAATAGAGAGAAGATATTATCTAGTCCGGCTCGACCTTCAAAAGTCATATCCTCTCAGTATGTGTGACCTGTCGGTGCCACTACATACTGACAGAAGTCTATCTGAGGGAGCACGAGGCTCAAGCCTCCAACGGCTAGCCAAGTAGTCTCAACCACTCCCTAACACTCAGGTGCACCAGTCTAGAGTTCCTATCTACAGGGCTAATCAATTTAGTCATTTATATGCACTTATATTTTCATCATGATCTATCCTAGGCTTGGGGCCTTGAGGAGAGGCATACCCAAAAGAATTCAACTGGAACCATTGCAACTACAACCATAGAATACTAACTAACTAATGAAAACTCTTATTCCAATACAATTACAATGTCTAAAGAGAAAAGACGACAAAACGGACGTACTAAGCAGAAAGGTAAAGCTGCTACTCCAACTCCGCCTCTTGACTCCTATTGCTACTCCTGAGCCTTCGGACCTGCAACTGAGCCTACTCGTGGGAAAGAGTAGCCCCCAATAGGAAATTAGGAGATTATCCAAATTAATGGCTAGTGACATCCTAATAGTCTTTAATAATATGAGACAACTAATCTTAATAAATTAAGATGAGATCTATCAGTTCTAGTAGAATCAAAGTTTGCAGAATGATACCTAAACCTATCAGTAGTCTATATTCACATGCAATTCCTACTGTCACTAGGTTATCTAACATGAAGTTCATTCAATGTTCTACAACATTAAAGAACAAATTAAATAAGACGTTCGTATAAAGTCACGAAGTCATCATGTAAGCAGTCACTCAATTCTAAATTCATATACAGATAAAACACACACTATTAAAATGTGAACCCCGGATATTTTGTTCATCCTGCCCCCGGTCGAGCATTACTATAGGGCCTTTTATTTTGATGTAGAGGGCCAACTCTCTCGCCGTGCATCCTCCAACACCATGCACAAGTCACCCAGATGATCATAAGGGATTTCCCGTCTTTCACGGTAGAGCTCTACCGCCCAACTTGCTTTACTATGGGGACTTCAACTCCCCGGGACGGGGCTGCTAGGCCAATCCCTACTCGAGGGCACCTCCTATTGGCTTTACCACAACCCTTGCCCGTGACCCCTAACCTACTTAACTTCGGCTGTACGCGTAGGGTGGTTCACGGCCCATGCGCGTACGGGGTCCCTACCCTTTAACCAGGTAGATTCACATATAACATCTTTCAACATATATACTAAAGCTACAAAAGGTATATTTAATGCTTAACAATTTCCAACAATTTATCCCTGATCCCGTACTGCTCTCGCAACCCATGCGACATAATAAATAAAGTAAGACACTCATCCCGATGACCCGTGTGCTAGGGTTGCCATACTCCTCTCATGAGGGTGGGTCCCGATAATTATTAGTTATTCAATTTATTGTTTATTTTAAGGGAATCCTAATTACGGTGTCCATACAATCAAAAGCAATCATTATTAATATTTTAATTTATATTTTAAGCATGCGTCATCGGACTCGCGACTCCGCATGCAAGGCGGGGTCCACTTGACCACATGCGACGATGCCCGACGGGGCCCGCATGCAGTGTCATAGACACCTACCCTTAGTCATTCTCATTTCCCACTATTAAAGACCACGCAAGGGTAGTAGATGTCACCTGGTTGTCGATCGCACACGACTCCGGCTTGCTAGTTGCTTCTGATTCGTCTCCGCTGGATCACCACGATCAAGGTCTGATAATAATCATAGCTCCGCATCACAACTCTATCGATTAAAACAAAAGAAACTACAACGAGGGTTCTATGCCAAGGATAGTCGGGCACCCTCGATAGGGGACCAATATTGAGTCGACAGCACGCAAATCTGTGCGATTGAAGAACTCGAACCTAAACACTACTAGGCCAATCAAGTAATTAGAAGCTAAACCTACTCATCAAATCGGGCTCGAAGAACCCTTTCCGATGGTTCCAGGTTTGCTGAAATCCGACTTCGATCGGATGGTTTCGGGTCAAACCACGTAGAACCGATAAAATCGATCGCATGGCTAGATTGCTAGGGTAGAAGGGGTTCTAGGGTTATCTTCTAGGTTTAATAGGTGGGACTCAATATTCTGAGCACAATGCCGCTGGTTTCGTCCGAATCCGAGTTCGGACGATGAAACGGCAGTCAAACCACGTTACCGCGATAAGATTCGGTTCAAGGATAAAACAGGATATTAAATAGTATAATTACTATGATAAACTATTGCCAACATGTAGTATTTTCCGAGCCGGTCGAAATGGCGCTGGTTTCGTCCAATTCCGAGTTCGGACGGAGAAATGGCAGTCGAACCAAAATTGACTGGTTCACGGGTCTGGTTCAGGTGAACCAGACCGGTTCACTGTATGGGTTGGGTCAGGTCTGCTGGGTCGGGTCGGGTCTGCAGTGCCATGTTGGGTCGGGTCGGGTTCAGGGTTAAACAAGTCGGTCTGGGGTTAATTTAATAACCTAGAAATTACTAATTTACCCCCCCCCCCCCCATCTCCTTCTTCTCCACGAGACCAGCCCGAGGGGGCTGGTTCCTCGGGTCCGGTCCCGAGCCCTGAACCGGGCTCGGTTGGAATCCGGGTGCGATTCGTCCATCAACCGGGTTGAAAAGAATAATCACTTGTAACTATCAAACCGGAAGTCGGAATAGGGACCGAGAGGATTCGTTGGAAAGGTCTCATCAACGCAAACGCGTTAGCGCTTGGTACATAATTTTCTGACTTCTGGATCTCCCGAATAGAAGGAAAGACTCCAGAACTTAAAATAGCATTAACTATTCACCCGGGTGTTGGATCGATCCTAACTCAGGCTCATTGGAAGGCTATCTCAGAGCCTCATCTAACGTATCTTGTTTCGTTATGATCCGATCACCTGATCTCTCGTGAAAAACAAAACGGCTACAACTATTGACCAATTATCGCTTTTCTAGGGTTTACCTGCCGGGCTGTGAAAACTGGCTGCGCATACACCTGATCGTTGCACGGAACGCATCATCGTGACAAGCTCGAAGTTACGGAGAATGTGAACGTAAAACATCGCATTGGTTTACGATCCATTTATTGGGAAAAAGCCTAAAGAAAAAGTCTGGCTGTAAAAAGACGAAACTAGCCATGGAGGATTTCTATTATTCTCAAATCTAACACCACAGGTGTTACACCCTAAATCTAACCCTAAACTCTAAAATCTATAGGCCATGGGATGAACCCTAGATTTAATCCTAAACCTAATCCAAACCCATCTGAACCCCTTTTGCCGTAGGTTTCTTGTCTCAGCTGCAAGTCATTAGGGTCGAGCTCGCCGTAGCTGCCGCTCGCACCTGCTGTCGTCTCTGTCGCTCACGCCAACTGCCGCCTCCGCCACTAGACTCGCCATGGTTGATCGGGAGAGAAGGAGATGAGGTGAGGGTGGTGTCGGGATTAAAAAAAAGAGAGGAGGGATCATTCTAATGCCAGGTTGGTTAGAGGGGGTGGAGCTCAAATAAAAGTTTTCACTGGGTTTATCCTAATGTCGGGTTTATTGGAGGGGTTGTAGGTTCATTACCCCTAGATTTTATTGTTCATCGTGAAAGTTCAAAATAATGGTGGCAATGGGCCGGATTCTGGTCGGACTTTGCCCCTACTAGACTCATGCCCATTCTGATATTGAAGGGTCCATACTCAACCCAGACCCAATGGCAGGGTAGGGTTCATGCCCGACCTTTCGGGGTCGTTTGGTTCCTGTGTTTTCAGCATGTGATTCTAAAAACACGTGCAAACAGTTTAGGGTTGTTTGGTTAATGAGACGTGGTGTGTGTAAATAGATGCACACTTGCTTAATTTGTACAGCTTTTGCACCTAAAACTGTGCAAATAAAATTTCATCTAAACACATAAAATTTTAATTGCACATGTCACATGTGCAAGCAAATGTACGCACATCATTTACACAGGCAATTAACCAACGACTTCGGGTTCAGATGTTGAATATAATTGTGTTTCTCTTACAAGGTCTAGTAAGGATATATAAGAGTGCTCTAGGACTTTTTAGTTTGGATGTAACAGTATCAGAGTCTGAGAGGTGGAGAGGCGAGTAGCCCACAAGAGACTCTGAGAGGGGGGAGCAATAGATCGATAGAGATCCAAGAGGCCTAGACTGGGAGTTTGCGAGAGG
Source organism: Chamaelirium japonicum (assembly GCA_947650365.1). NCBI lineage: Eukaryota > Viridiplantae > Streptophyta > Magnoliopsida > Liliales > Melanthiaceae > Chamaelirium > Chamaelirium japonicum. Next base: position 89,486,866 of record OX393550.1, read on the forward strand.
GAGAGCAAGGTTGCAAGATCCCTATATCATATGTGGTAGTAAGAACAATAGACCGAGGTGGAAAGTGAACAAAAGACAAGATCATCAAGAGAGAGAGAGAGAGAGAGAGAGAGAGAGAGAGAGAGAGAGAGAGAGAGAGAGAGAGAGAGAGAGAGAGAGAGATGTATGATGTATCAATATTTTTAGGGTGTTTGGTCTCGGATAGATGATCGAGGAATAGGATAGAGTCCTGATCACCTCGATGGGTCACAAGGATTCGATTGCTATCATTCGTCTGATAGAACAATCGCGGAACACAACAAATCACAAGGTAATAGGAGAATGAAGCATAAATAGATAAAATCTAAAACACATATAGCAAAACAACACAGAGAAGAGTGATTTTATGTGAAAATTCTTGTGGGAGAAAACTATGGACTATGATGATTAGACGAATCACTATAATGGGGAAACCAAGAAGTTGCAAGCAACGCTCAACTTCAACGAGAAGACCCTAATTGTCCTAGATTTTATCTAAAGGAGCCGAAATAGACTTTCAAAAAAGGGCTTCATTATAGTGAGGCGCCTAAGCAGGATCTCCAGATGAAGGGATGGTTTCCCCTATCTAGCGCTTGCTTTCAAAATGGTGACATTGTCATTAGGAAGGTAGCAGAATCAAGAGAGACATCACCTTGCAGTCTTTTCTATTAGTCTATAGCAGAAGATAGTCGTCTGGTAGCAGAAAGCAGATGTCAGGCAAAAGGTCGCCCAAAGCCTATCAGCCAAGACTGCTAAATCGACATAATATATTAGAAGATGTTTGCATGACAATGATATTTATCCTATCGTTAAAGGCTAAAGACAACGTAATAGTAAACAATTAATGTCGGCGAAACTTGTAGGTTGGAGTTGAGCTGAGGCCTCTGTGCTCAGTCCCATATTTAGAACCTCAGCATTTGAAGATGGGTAAGACAGGTTCTGCTACTGAGGTTTCTACATCTAGTACTCTATTTAGAGCATCAACATCTAAAGATATGATTAAACCGAGGTTTACGCACCAACAACTTAACCAAAAACTTACATATGATAACAAGAGTACAAAGTGCCTAGATCATCTTTAGGGGATAATTTTAGTGTTGTTTAAGAACTAAACAATACTATAGACTTTACTTTGAGTCACATCAACAGTGGCAACTCATTGACAATTGTAAAGCGAGAAAGTCAGTTATAATTACCTTTCCAGAATTAACTATAAATATAGGACCACTCCACTATCCTAGGTATGAAACTATAGACCCCAAAATTTAAGCTTTTTTCTTTGGCAAGGTATCATCGGTCTGACTTGAACATCAGAGGAAAGATTCGGGAGATCAATCTCCCGAAATTATCTTTGTGTGTTCTGCTTAGATATATTATATCTGACAGTGGAGTTGATCTTCTTTAGCACATGACACATGTGATAGGATGATAGGATCAAACAGAACCTATGATTCACTTCTGATTCAGATCCCGAAGAACTTTAACTGACAAAACTACATCATCTAATATCCTTCACTACATGAGCCGCATCATATGACGCTTCAAACTGAACACCATGTCAGAAAATATTGTTCTTAGCCATCAACTTAGAACAATCATTCTTGATATAACCCTTCTTGTGATAATACTAGTGCTTCATCTCTTGCCTGACCTTAAACTTGGATCTATGTCTTTCCTTCAACAATCCATTATTCTTTGCCCTCTCTGCTTTAAAAAATAAGCAAGAACTTTCTGTTTAAGAATCTAACCCGAAATCTTTTTTCTTAACTCATTAGATAAAATTAATGATGCAATAGTTTCTTCTAATCCAATGGTATCATTCCCATAGAGCAAAATGGTAACCAAGTACTTAAAACAATCCAGTAAAGAGGCCAGAAGAATCAGTGACTTGTCTTCGTCTACAATATCTACTTCTATATTCAACAACTTGAAATTAATCTGACTAAATTCATTCAGATGTTGGTGGACCGACGAACCTTCCTTCATGCGAAACGTATAAAGATATTGCTTCAAAAATAACCGGTTTGTCAAAAACTTCGTCATGTATCGACTTTCAAGCTTTGATCAAATCATCGTTGCCTATTTCGCATAAAGGACGGTGTACTTGATCTCTTTTGCCAAACACTAACGGATAATACTGCATACCTGGATGTCATACTCTTTCCAATCCATATTAGACAAGTCTGCAAATTTATCCTTCAAACCAATTTAAGGCTTTGTGTAGGTCTTATCTAATCAATCTTAATTTTTTTAAAAAAATATTTTGCTACAGTGACATTGCTATGGCAAAATCACCGAATTCTTCACATAACTAGTAAGAAACCCGAGCAATGCCCGAATGTGCTTGATGCATGCCATTTGGCAAAGACTACATCGCAATTGTTCGAAGAAGTGTGAAATATGAAATGAGCGTGATTCACTTGTTATAGAGAGAGATTAACATCATCAAATGACCATTAAATGTCATTAAATGAAATTTTATCATCTTTATAATAGGTTTTTAAATGGATTTAAAAGAGAGCCGTGTTCACTCACGGAAGGAGAATTCTAGCTCTTTAAAAGACGTCCACATGTCACGACACGGGAGAGAGGCTTCCATTTTAGTATAGATATATAGACTAGTAAGAAACCCGAGCAATGCCCGAATGTGCTTGATGCACGCCATTTGTCAAAGACGACATCGCAACTACTCGAACAAGTGTGAAATCTGAAATGAGTGTGATTCACTTGTTAGAGAGACGGAGATTAACATCAAATGACTATTAAATACCATTGAATGAAAATTTATCATATTTATGGTAGATTTTTGAATGGAAATAAAAGAGAACTGCGTTCACACACGTAAGAAGAATTCTAGCCCTTTAAAAGACATCCACGTGTCACATGGAAGAGAGACTTCCATTTTAGTGTAGATATATAGATTTCCTTGGACAACTACAAATAGAGGTAAAATTGACATTTCCTACTGAAAGGACCTACTATTAAAGCATCTCTTGTAGGTCCTTATCACTAAACCGATCTCTGGTCAGGGACCTTAGGTACATTACCCCTAATTATCATACTAGTGGTCATTTAAGCATCAACATTCATAACAAGAAGAAATATAATCTATCTGGGTTCCTTCATTTTGAATTCCAAAGTCTTGTAGAATCCCTAAAATTTTTCCGAATTAATCAGCTAATATTCCTGATTACAATAATCTAGAGAAATATAGTTCCAACGCATAATATAATGCAAACAAAAAAAAAAGTTTACCAATGTATCAAAAATCCTAATTTATATTCTATATTTCATCAAAATTCCAAACTTTCTTTTGATCATTTTCGAAGTGATTTACAATTTCCATCCCCGGATTACCTGATCAACAGAATTTTTTTTGTCCGGCATTAATTAAGTTAATTGATAACATCCTAACCCACATTTGTTGCATAATAGTAATAATTTAAAAAAAAAGTAGAGGATCATCCAAAAAATAACCATGCACTCAGTGGTTTTCCTTTTAAAAGACAAATGTCTGCAATAGACAAGCTCCAGATGTTCAAGACTAAGCCTGCAGCTTCAGAAATAAACATGAATCCATAGTGCAGATTGTCTTCAAAAGGGGCAGAGCGATCCACCAATCCCTAAACCTAAACCAAAGCTTCAGAGAGTACCTACTCGGCATTTGCAGGAACAGGTCCCCCATGAGTTGCGGCTGCTCCATGGTGGTTGTTGTAAACTGCGGGGCCGCCAGACCTACCTCCCCTCCCCCTTGTGTTGTAATAATTTCTCGGATAATACCCAGGATCATAGAACTGGTTTCGACCGCCGTTCTGGTAGCCGCCACCACTGCCACCGCCACCGCCACGACCGCCTCGCCCACCGCCGCCACGGCCGTTCGGGTAACCCCTCCGACCACCGCTGCCGCTGCCGCCACCGCCGCGGCCTCTCTGATTCTGGTATCCCCTCCGGGGAAAGTATTGTTGCTCCAGTTCAAAGTCTCTCTGGTTCTGCTCCTCATCCACATCTGCTTCAGGCTTCTGCTGCTCCTGTTGGGATGACGTGATGTCCCCTGAAGGATTCAGCATATCTGCTTCATCCTGCAATGCGCGGAAAAGAATAGTTACATCGAATGGTGGTAATTAGAAAACAAACTACCGCAAAGAAAACCCAGCCCTAGCTACTATCGTTTTCAAAGCCGAACAGGACAACGATCCGAAACGGTACCCGATAAGGTCCATACAAGTTCAACCCTCGGTTTCGTAGTTGTAGCCTCGTAGGTTAAACTGGTTAAAGCATGACACACACACACACACACACACAGTTACACATGGTCTTTCAGTTACACGTCGATATCAGGCCCAAAAAAAAACCAGAAAATTCGGAAACCTTTATGTAGGTGAAAGGCAATGTGTAATTGCATGAGTAATCGTAAGACAATTAGAGCCTCCCTCCCTCCCTCCAAGTGTGTGTCCCTCCTTCCCTCCGAGAGAGAGAGAGAGAGAGAGAGTGTGTGTGTGTGTGTACAGTTTCTAAACGGTCCGGTTTGTACAGTTTCTAGGCAATATCTGGTCCAATACAGAACCCAACTGGATATGGTGTCCGTACAGGTCAAAACGAGTTTGACCGTCCAATTTGGTTTTTAAAACACAGCTAGATACTACTACCTCTGGAGGTTCATCAACTGGACTGAACTGATCAGGCACGACTTCTGCAGCTTGGAGATCCTCTTGCTCGTCCTCCTGCTAAAATCATAAACCACAGGTCATAAAATCCACTTCAAGAACTCAGGAGCATAACAAAAGAATAACTGGCACAAACCCATCATTCCCACAAAGGTCGCAAATGAAGAAGCAGATCCTTTTTCACATATTCATTGATATATGTAAATAGTAGACGCATTACAGGGATCAAAAACAGAATCAACATTATAATGGCCACTAATGGCTCTTCTCCATAATGTTTGTAAATCATTGAATGCAGACCAAAACCAATACAACATTACTACACAAAAAAATTTCAAATTAAAATGATACAAACAATCCAAAATATTTTACCAAGCGTGGGACAATATACACTCCAAACCTTTGTTGTACAATTTAAGCTTGAGAATCCAGTAATACTAGCACGGCTGGTGGTCAAAATTGATTTGAGATAGCAGCAGGTGGGTGAATTGTATCGGCAATGGTCTGCTGGAGACCTAATCTCTTTCTATTTGTCAATGGTGGGTAAATTTTAAAGGGCTTAAAATGTGTAAAACAAGAGCATAACACACTAAATGAGGGATAAATGAACAAGGCAAATCAGGATCTATGACTATGAGACCCAAGAGGGGATAATTTTATCATCCTAGGTGTGCTATACAAAAAATTGGCATAGACTATAGAATACTAATTGGAGTTGTCACTTACAGTTGCATAGAAATAATAAATTTCATTACAATAACCTTAAGGCCAAGAATTTTGTATAGATTGGTGCTCTTAGCAATGCCAGAATTCCAATCCCAGAGGCCACAATCGTAAGGTGCATGTGCTGAAATATAAGAGTACACCAGAGGTTAAGCTAATGGACTGAGATAGGATTTTTTTTTACTTTGTCCCCCAGTTAATTAAAAAATGCCTCCATAATTTTCAAGTCTCACCCCCTTATTCACCGTAAACTCTCATGGCCTTTGCAATGGAAAAGTGGCTACCGGGGGGTAAGACTCAAAAATTAAGGTTAGAGGGGATATTTTTTAATTACCTTAATTAATTTGGTGGTAAAGTCAAAAAAAACCATTGAGATAAGTGGCCTTGTAAAAAAAGAAGGGTTTTTCCCCCAAAAACAAATGACAAAGGACATGGAATGATTCATAAACTCTAACTTAAATTGTCGGGGACATCATGTATGATATAGTTAAGGTTATGGCAATCTGTTCACAGAGTACATAACCAAACTCTGAGATATGTCCCGAGTCTTCATGTTGCACCATTTTATTGGCCTGATTGATAAATATGTCCCCGGATTTATATGAGAACATTAAGTTTAGCAAATTACGTGGTCTGTTTTATCAAGACAGGTAATGTAATAAGCAACAAAACAAGGCTAATGAGGACAGACAAATCTACAATATGGCTCATACTCTACACAATTACATGGGATGCAATCACAATGCATGACACACCATCTACAACAAGTTACCAAATTGCCTTCCATTCTGTGGTCGGTCTAGCTAACATTCGTTAGATCATCCTTAATCATATTTCACTATGCTTGCCACAAACAAATTTCAGAGAGCATGAATCAAGGTTCGAAATTTCGATTTCGTCCAACATTTTGACCCCTCCAAAAAACAGCATATTTCACGAAATATCGTGATATTTCACAAAATATGCTATTTCAATATGAAAAAAAAATATTTCACAAAATATCGCGAAATGTTTCAGTTTTTTGAACTATGCATTGAATTATGTGGCCGGTTTAGCTAACATTCATCAGACCATCCTTAGTCATATATCACTATGTTATGTTACAAACAAATTTCTGAGACCAACAAAAAAAATTGATATGGAACAGGGCTTGTATGTTTGTTTGTTCCGGGGAAAATGAGACCCCACTCAGTGCGATTTCATTTCTCAATCAAAACCTAAGATTTGTAAATCTCACTGCACCTCCCTCACACATGATGAAAGCATGTACCTGTATACAAAACCAGATGTGAGAACATTTGTAAATCCCTAGGTACTTGGTGGTTTTATGAGAAGAATATTTGAAACGGCCCATTTTCTAGGAATTCCAATTCCTAGGAAAAGAACTCAGCTTTAGTGTTCTTTATATATCTATCACCTTTTCTTTCCACTAAATAATGTCGTTACCTTGTCGTTTTGCATTCTTACCATAGACATATCAGAGTTGGTAAACTACCTTTAGCTTCTAGCCCCAATAGGTTTATTCGTCTATTATAACAACAAAAGTTTCACCATATTTTTACAACTATCCATCAACCCTGGTGGCATCTTACGGTTCTGTATCATACAGCAGACATGTAGAGTAAACATCATTCTTATATCATTGTCAGACTATTTTTAAGGTTCTAACTAGCAATAATATTCTTAATTTTTTTTAAAAAAAAATTACAAGTTATACTTATTATTCTATGACATGCAATTAAATTTTAAACAATGATGATCCTTCTATACTACATTCTTAAATTCGTAGAATGCTGATCCTTCTTTACTACAGACTGAATACAAGAAGCAGTGTTCCACAGTTGAGTATGTAGGAACACCACAGGGATCTGATACTCTTGGTGGTATATGGTCTAATACAGTAATACCCACATGTCGAAACTCACAAGGTTCAGTCGTTTATCATGGAAACCGACTCCTCTCAGGGCTCCCGTATTCTAGGTGTAGTAAGAGGAGAGGAGAGGGGGGGGGGGGGGGGGGGGGTTCCCCAAAGTTCAATTTTTTTATTCAGTTAACTTCCCCAGCAGCGACTGCTGGTACTACTTTATATTAATAAAAATTACCCCAGCTAAGACAAAATAAGCATCTAAAATAAAATGCCACACAGCTTTCATCTCTCTTAGACCTAAACACCTAATACACTTTAATTGGTTTTATAATTCAAACATCATCCCTTAAACCAGTTTTCAAAACGTCAAAGCAGTTAACGCCATCTCCTTTGATGTGCATCATGCTCCCAGTCTACAAACACATCATGCTAGCAACGTTCACCATACTGGTTCTCGAAGCTTCATAGTTTTCTTGGTCTTATGTTGATCCTTGAAGTAACACAAACCACTGTACCAAAACACAGCCCGAGTCGACTCAACTTGACCGAAAATTGAGCCGACTCGGCCATCAACTCGGGCTTGCAAAGACTCGGGCAAACTCGAACTTGGGGTCTCTCTCTCTCTCTCTCTCTCTCTCTCTCTCTCTCTCTCTCTCTCTCTCTCTCTCTATATATATATATATATATATATATATATATGGGAATAGGGTGCATAGTTCTTCCGACTAGCCAATACGCTAGTCCTCCCTTCAATTCAAGTGCCACATGGCAATTTTTAACCGTGATTAAGGGTTGGTCAAGGTGGGTTCACCCTTCCTAAGAATGATTATGAAAAAAAATTTGAAAAAAAAAATACCAAGTGGCATTTTTAAATTAACCATAACAAGGGGTATTTGCGCGCTACAGTTTACCGTTAAATTTGTCGGTCGTTGATCGGGTTATTTTAAGTTTTTTTTTAAAAAAAATATTTTTTTAATCATGATCCAAGTAGAGTGGATTGATCATCCATTAAAAAAAATAGTTAAAAAGTACGTGGCACCTAAATATAGGGGAGTACTTGCATGTTGGCTAGTCGGGAGGACCGTGTTCCCTATATATATATATATAGGTAACACGGTCCTCCCGACTAGCCAAGCTAGTCCTCCCTTCAATTTGGATACCACATGACACTTTTTAACAGAGATTAGGGATTGGTAAAGGCGGGTACACCCCTCCTAACAATGATCATGAAAAAAAAAAATTGAAAAAAAAATATGCCAAGTGGCATTTTTAAATTAACCATAACAAGGGCTATTTGCCTGCTACAGTTTACCGTTAAATTTGTCGACCGTTGATCGGGTTGTTTTAAGTGTTTTTTTTAGAATTTTTTAAAAAAATCTTGATCTAAGTAGAGTGGATTGACCATCCATAAAAAAAAATGGTTAAAAAGTGTAATGTGGCACCCAAATTGATGGGAGGACTAGTGCGTTGGCTAGTCGGGAGGACCGTGTTCCATATATATATATATATATATATATATATATATATATATATATATATATATATATATATATATATATATATATATATATATATATATATATATATATATATATATATATATATATATATATATATGAGGGCTGTTACGTTGAGCTGTGAGCTACAGGTGGAGAAAATGAGCTGCCCTCATTTTGATCTCCTTAGGAGTTTTGGAATTTGATGAAATTTGGTGAGGGTGTTATCTAGGATAAGATGATCATCCTCACCAATTTTCATCAAATTCCAAAACTTCTAGGGTCATCAAATGGTAGAAGCATTATCTACCGTCCGCAGTCACCGTTAATTTTGCTTCTACCATTTGATGACCCTAGAAGTTTTGGAATTTGATGAAAATTGATGAGGATGATCATCTTATCCTATATAACACTCTCACCAAAATTCATCAAACTCCAAAACTTCTAGGTGGATCAAAATGAGGGCAGCTCATTTTCTCCACTTGTAGCTCACAGCTCACTGTAACATTCCTCTCTCTCTCTCTCTCTCTCTCTCTCTCTCTATATATATATATATATATATATATATATATATATATATATATATATATATATATATATATATATTTATATTTATATTTATATATATATATAATCCAGTTTCGAGTTACTCGACTCGGTGGACTTTCGAGTCGAGTCTAAGTTTCGAGTTTTTGAACACTGACACAAGATTTATCAGTCAAGAACCAATTCATTTATCTCGAACAATTACTTAATCATGTTGAAATGTGCCAACTTGTTATAATCCGACGTGTCATATAACTCTATGTTCGGCACAAGAAAATTGTCTAATTTAAATAATCTAATAGATTTTTCTTATGATCATAAGATCTAAAGTTTTCCATAACCACAACTTAAAAGTTATCGTCGATCAACAAGCTTATAAGATACAGTATGTTTAGGGACTCCTTTTTTTTTTACTTTGAACTCTCAATCATTCTCATATTCTAAATCACAAAAATTAGATGCACTTTGTGAACTATCAATGTCAATGACAACAAAATCCGATTTGATATACAAGTCATCTTCTATATTATTTTCGTCACAAGATTTTTCCTTTTGAACGGTTGGTGCACATATTTTCCTCTCTTTTTGTCTCTTTGTCGTATATCCTCTTTAACTCATCCCATATTTCTTTTGCTAATGAAAATCTCCCCTATTTTTCCTAATTTCTCAACCAGTGCTATGTACATAATAAAGCTAGATATGTTGTCCTTCCAATACTAGAGCAATGCATCAGAACGTGCTCGTGGGGTTGCATCAGACTCTCGTCGCTCGCTCATCTCCTCTAAAATCCTTTTTCACGATATCCCAATCTCCATGGGATTCTTATCGTCGATTAAAGGACGTTGCAATTGCATCATTCAATTCATGAACAAATTTTCACATTAAAGGATTTACCTTGGTCGCTATGGAATCTCTCTTTGATCGCCTAGCTCTGACGGATCCTTGGCTCTGAAACTTTCCATGCTCTATGAATCGTCAAACTCTCCTAGATTGACAAACTCTGATATTACATATAGAACCCCGCAAGGCTCTGATACTCTTGTTGGGATCCGATTTGTTACCCGCTTGTTGAACCTATGTCTCTACATTAAAGGATTTACCTTGGTCTCTACGGAATCTCTCTTTGATCGCCTAGCTCTGACGGATCCTTGGCTCTGAAACTTTCCATGCTCTATGAATCGTCAAACTCTCCTTCTAGATTGATAAACTCTGATATCACATATAGAACCCCGCAGGGCTCTGATACTCTTGTTGGGATCCGATTTGTTACCCGCTTGTTGAACTTACAAAGTTCAACTAACGGTCGTGGAACCGAGATCTAGGCAACTCATGTACTCCGAGCGTGGTAGAAAGTAGATATTGAAGAGAGAGGATAGAGAGGGAGAAAGAGGATGCGGGAGCGTAGTAGCCCAAAACCCAAACTTCAATTTTTTTTTCTTTGTCCGACAGTAGCATAACCCAGTACTATTCTACATAGAAGTTTATACCCCAACTAAAACTCGAATACAAATACTATTCAAGCACAAGCACCGTGCCGCTTTCATTTCTCTTAGCCTCGAACACCTAATTCACTTTAAATTTGTTTACAATCCCAACACAATAGGCATAATCCTATGCACGATTCGGATGCAAAGCTTCAAATTTTATTTCTTATTGAAATTGCCTAAACCCAAGGAAAGCAGGTCATATGAAGCAAAGGGGATAGCAAGCAAGATTTAGAAGCTAATTTTGGAGTTGAGGCAGAAATGATTCAGCCATATCATTTCTCCTCGACATTAACAAGAAAGGCCAAAAGTGGAAAAAAGAATTAGTTTACCGAAGTATAAAGCATTTTTAAAAAGCAGATTCGTGAAACAAAACCTAACAACTTACAATCAATTCATAAGTTTGATATCCTACGTTTCTACACAAAATTAACTGTTTTATCCGAACATTTAGCACAAAATGATATGGTATGAAACCAGAAGACAAGAAGTAATGAAGTAAATAATCATTTCACCACCACCCCTATTTATAAACATAGATTAAAAAAAATACATGTTTTGAGTGAAAAAGAAAATTCTAGAATCAAGTATTAACTTGATTTACCATTACAAAAAGTTTTAATGAATCAATGGCTAAATGTAATTGGCCAACATGGTATCAATCAGAAGAACCATGGCAGCATATGCTATTAAAGAGAACAAAAACCTGGCAGACATTTAGGAGGATTTTATTCCAAAACTTTTTTAAGCATGTACGAAGTCAATAAAGAAAACCGACAATTAAGGATAAAAGCAAGCTCAAAATAAAAGTATAGATATATTAGAAATATAACTTTGCCCTAGTATAACTGTGTAAATTGTAAAATATTATAAATAGCATATAGATCAAAATCGGGGTAGGGCTATTTAAATAATAGCTAATTAACAAGGTAAATATAGCAACAATGTAGCAGAAACTCTTAGAGATGAAAATTTACGGGTTGAGAGAAGTTTTAGTAATTAAGCAGATGACGAATAACAAAAAGTTAGCGAGAAAAATGAAAAGGCTTTATATTATGGGTGACATGATGCAATGAAATAAGTCAGTATATATGCCTTATTTTCAAATGTAAATTGCAATTCATAGTAACAATACAAAATTAAAATATTGAAACGTATATGAACTTCATGTGAAAAGTAACACGAGGAAATAGGCTATATCACATAGGGCCCATTTGGTTGGGCGGTAGCCATTTAGCAAAGGGCTTTAGTAAAGCACTTTTGGCAAAATTTGGAATGGTGCTTCAGTTGGTAAAGCTTTAGGGCCTCCTAAAAACTTCCAGGGGTTGCCAAACATGTCTGAACATGCATAACCTCCTCCCAAAAACACTTTTGGGTCACCCAACCACACAGCCAAACAAGCCCATATAAGGTTATCCAAAGAACAAACATCAAATTTGTCAAGCCCTTCGTGAAGAAAGAACTTGAGTACAAGGAAAAAGAGTCAGGATCGCAAAGATCTGTTAACACAGTAAATAAACTCATATGGCAAAGTTTTAGACCGTATTATTTAATGCCCACAAGCATCAAGCATATGACACATCAATGAGATGAGCGCCTTATTTTATAATTTATCTATATTTATTTATTTTTTGTTTTTTTGCACGCCTGACTTATTTCAATCAAGCGCTCGCCTCACCTCTCACCTCAGGCTCCAGTAAGATTGAGCGCCTTGAGTCCGCCTTCACTACACTATGTTTGTGTGGGGTGGGATGTAATAGACATAACTCCATAAACAAAAACAATTTGACGGATTCAATCTTCCGAAGTTGCAGCTGTTCCTTGCAAAGAATTCAGTTATTACAAGTGATTGATCAACATCCGAGTATGCATGTGCTTTTTTTATCGTGTTGTCATTTGGTTGGGGTTTATTCGCACAAAATCATGGTATTGTTGCCACGAATACTAGAAAGATGAAGTGACAACGAAAAAGAAAGTAATATACATAAGACATTCATTAGATAAAAGGAACTATACATAATGTCCAAAAGGAAGGTAATGTGATTGGCTCTAATGAATAAAGATGAAAGTATTTTGTACAAGACCGACACAATTACAAACCACAGTCTATCAGTTTTGCAGTATTTATTTTATATGATATTGATCATGGTTTCAATTTCGATTGAAATGGCGAAATTTTGGTCGAAATGTTTCAGTTTCGACCTGGGCCAAAAGGAAAGGTAGGGTCAAAACCAGACCCTTACCCATTTCGCTGAAATTTTGCCATTTCAAGTGCATTTCGCCGGATTTTGCCAAAATTTCGGCCGAAAGCATGGGGAGAACCGAAATCATGTGGGTTTGAAATTTGTGGGCCGGTTTCGTTGACCGTTTCACTGATACTTTTTTATTTCAAGGGTATTTTGGGGAATTCAACCGAAACTAGCCTACAGATTTTGGGAAATATATGGGCTGGTTTCGATGATTTGAGGCTTTATATGCACCCAGATTTCGATTGAAGCCAATAAATTTCGACCGAAACCTGTTGGATTTCACCGAATATTGCCGAATCTCGCTGCCGAATTCACCAGATATGTGTATGCACATCTACAAAAGACTTAGCAGGCCAACCAATTCGACTTTCTATGAGCTAGTAGCAAGTTTAATTATTTCTTTTGTCTTAATTAGCGCTATTTAAGCCATGAATCCTCTATTTTCTAGGCAGAAGTTTTAAAAGTAATTTAGCTTTGTATCTATTCAGAAGTCTTATTTCATAATTGTTTGAAGAGTCATAAGCAGTCCATTAAGGTTAGGTATTATGAGAATCAGATGGAATTAAAGTTTTACAAAAAAACATCAAGAATAAAATTAAAAGGGCAAATTACAAAAACCTCCATTGAACTATACAACCATTTCATATTGGTCCCTCAACTTTTTTTTTCAACAATTTGAACCCTCAACTATGCTATGTCTGTAATCTGTATTTACCCCGTCTGTCAACGTTTTATCCAAAAAAATACACTTATCAACTTCCAATAAGACTCAAAATTTCTTTAAAATATTTTATCTTAAGCTTACTAGGATAAGGGTATTTACGGAATAAAAGTTGACAAAGGTGTCTAAATGGATACAAAGCACAGTCCAGGGTTCAAATTGTTCAAAAAAAAAAGTCGAGTGACCAATATGAAATGAGGTGTATAGTTCAAGGGAGGTTTTCGTAAGTATACCACTTAATTTGCATCCAGGAATAAACCATTCTGTAAAGAAAGAAAAAAACGTTAAACCCAAGTGGAGGATACAATGGATTCTATCTAAAACCCTACCCATATAACAGAGAGCAGGAACCAAAGAGAGAACAAAAAGAAAAGAATGAACATAAACGTCGAATCACACTGTCAACAAAAGTTGGGAATGTTTTTTCACCTTGGCTCTTTGGCTTATATTTCCTGTCACAAATCTTGCCTTACCCTCTTTGTATAGATTCTTACCTAGTCTAGGGGAACCTTTGAGGCTTGCATCCTTGTTGCATGAGATTAAATTGCCTAACCAACATGGTATCTCCTTCCACAAGATGGCCTTCTACGTTTCTTGAGAAGTCTTTCTTGCCAAGGTACTAATAGATGAAGGATTGGCATCAAGTTGACAGACGATCGGAAAAAAAATTGTCAATCCTTGTGAGAGGCCTTCTTATTAAAGTTGTGTTCCACAATGGGCCCCGCCTTAATGGGATAATCCTTGGATGATGATAATGATGACACTTCGCAAAAGGAAACCTCCTCAACAAATAACAAACAAATATTGTTTTCAACAGATTACACCCATGTTTAGGCATGTATTTTTTGGTAAGTCCTTGTGGTCCTCACCCAACAAAATATTTTTTGTTGATTAATATTAGCCCCTTCTTTGTTTTGTTTCATTTTCTTTTGCAAGAGATTTGATCTTTGGTGGGTAATATCCAAAGAGCTTCCTCATCGTTGGGTAATATCCAATTGAGGGCAATCGGTGGGTAACATCCGGTTGCAACCCCTTCTTGGTATGTGCATCTGAGAGGTCATGCGATGTGTGCATTTGTTCGAGGCAACTTCACTAGTGATCGGCCAGTGGGTAATATCGGCCGTGGAAGATATTTGAATCCTTCAAAGAATCAAGGTTGAGGAACCAATAAACTAAAGTGAGGGTATATTGAAGTCTTCACAGAATCAAATTATTGATCAACAATTCTATGTTGTCTCAGAGACGTTACGATCCAAAGAAGCCAACATTGAGAATAGCAAAACATGGATTCTCTCCCACACCAACGAATAACCCAAAAGTTCCAAAACCAAATCGTCTTGCCAATGTTGTCAAGGCACGCGCCTAGGCGACACCTAGGTCACAAGGCGCTTTGGAAGGGTATGGCGCAAGCCGCCTAGGCGCATGTGTATAAGGTGACGCCTTATGTTTTTTTTTTTAAGGAGTCAGTGCTTCTTTATCTATTTGTTTTTTTTTGGCCTAGGATCATAATTCATTTGTCATATATCAATTATTTACTGTTATGTGATTATTTCAATCATTTGATCATTTCAGCTTCACGTGCTACAATCATATCTTCATTTATTGGTGCTTATGGAATCTCGTTTCATTTTGTGATAGACTTCAATCATATCATCAACCATATTGGTCATCTACAGCCTTAATTTCGATCGAAAGCAAGGTGCGCTGGAGCCTGAGGCGCAAGGCGTAAATAAAAAAAAAGAGAAATATGACCACTATTCAATTAAATCAACACAATAAAGGCATACAATACTTATAACTCATAACTAGTGGCCATCAAATGAACAATTTGAGTGAAAATAATAATTCACAAGTTATTATGCAACATGCCAACATCAAATTCATAAGTTAAATGAATACAATACTCATACGTGATAACTAATAAATGAGAACTCATAAACAATGTTGAGTAACAAAACGAAAAAGTCTGACTCTAAGAAGAGTTGGGCTCTTTTATTCAAACCGAAAAGAATCGGAAAAAAAAAAACCAAAACCCAAAAAAAAACTAAAAAACTGAAAACAAACCGGAAATAAACCGAAATAAACCAAAAAAAAAAAAAAACTTGAAGACCAAAACCCAAAATACATCAAAGCACGCGCCTCGGTCGCCCTGCGCCTTGCTGCACGCGTCTCGCCAGAATGCGCATACCTGCGCCTCGCCTCGAGGCGCACCTGAGGCGCGCGCCTTACTGCGCCTTGACAACACTGGTCAATATATTTTATTTTGATGCAAACTTCGGTTGGAAGTGGCTTTCAAATAACAATGTGGAGTTATTTGGTTCCAAAATATTCTTGGCCGCTTATGTCTCTTTCGGTCACCTTTGAACTTGCATGTGGAGGAAGATTAACTGGACTTTTCTCATGTTCATGCTGCTCCAACGATTTGAACTCTCTTTCTTATGCATCATAGCGAGGGATTTAAGTTTTACAAAGACTCCTTTCATTAAATTCTCTATTTCTATTTTTTTGTAATGTAAAATAGAGATGCTAAAGGATGGATCTCATGGATGCATGGTTTGTGATTTCGATGTAGTGTTTGGTTTTGGTCCTGATCGAAACCAAAATTTCGGAATTTCTTGGTGGAAAAAAAATTGAAATAGCCAAAAAAGGATATTTTTTTTTTAATATTTAAATTTAAATCTTTTATAGTTGTGCATACAAGTTTATATGAATTGTTTTTAGAACATAAAAATCAAATACATAGTAAATTTGTGTCATGCCACTATTTACATGAATTTAAAAAAAAAAACACAGATCAAACACGAGATCTACTTCAAAGATATTGTCTTGTGCTCCTTGTCATCAAGGTGTGATCCTAGCACCCGAATTGAACCAACATGGTCCTGGCTGAGTTGTGACATTTGCCAGACTCCTCCACTTCATCAAATCCCCCGAACTAGTGTTCTCGGGATTGCATATTCCGTAGGTGGAGTGCATACCATGCAGTCATAACTGATATACTTCTCGTGGTTGGCGAACCGACTAGGACAGTCAAGTGCTACCATGTTTTGAAACATATCTTTCGGGTGTTGCCACGTTTTGAAGTGTATCCGACTAGAAATAGCGAAATCTGGCGATTTCTTTCGAAATTTCCAACAAAACTCAACGAAATCCAGTGGATTTCAATGAAATATCGTTGGTTCCGACGAAATATTGAAGTTTCGAGCGAAAGCAGGCAACATGGAGGCGGTTTTGGTAGAAATCTGGTGGATTCAGTCGAAATGGAGGAGACGGTTTCAATCGAAATCTTATGGCTTCGGTCGAAATGTGGAGGCTTCGGTCAAAATCGAGGGGAATTGGGTCGAAATATGGTGACTTCGATCGAAATCTTATCGAAACCAGCCACCGAAGTCTTTATTTATAGCCATAGCCTGTGTCGAAATGATCGAAATAGCCTTGAAATAATTTATCTGGCCTCAAAATGATACAAATGTTCGAAAATTGTTTAATACCGACGACAGACCACCAAAAGCAGTAAACAAATTTTGGTCGCTGACAATTTCGCAGGTCCCACATGCTTTCGATCGAAATTTCTCCAAAATGAACCAAGATTCACACGAAATTCGATGATTTTACTGACAGATTCGAAATCCATTAACTCAACCTGGGCCCCACTGGCTTTCGATCAAAATCCAGGCTTTCACGGTTTCGCAGGTGCCTTTCGTCTCGGTATGGACCGAAACTAAAATTTTCGACCGAAATTCATAATTTCGACTGAAATTTAAATCCATGCCATGGTTGAATATTCCAAATGAACCCTGATACCAAATTACCAAACCTATGGGGATCTAAGGAAACAATTGCATTTGATTTGGGATACCTAGGTCTCCAAAAGATAGTAAGGTGAAAGACAATTATGTTGCCAGATTTGGATTCAAAAGTTCTACTCGTTTCTCTAACTCTTGTCATCTAATAAACATAATTCAGTTGTGGCGGGGTTCGACTTAAGATTCAACAAGGAGTATTTGAAATAATTTCAACATAATTAGTCTTCATTAACAACATTCTCCTGTTGTTTTAAAACTTTTTGATATTTTTTCTTCAGTTTTTTACATAATCAGAACTTTATTTGATGTGTGTTCGGCTAAGTCGAATGGTCTCTTTCTTCTAAGTCTTCCTCAATCCTTGAAAACCATGAGATGTTTTGGTCCTAATTCTTTTCATAGGATTTCGAATTCAAGACCGGCATATTCTCGATAGCAAGCTTGTAATTCCATCAGAATTATTAATTTTGACCATTTAAATCCCCAAAACCACTCCAATTGAACCCTAAATGTCCCAAGGTTTATGACATATTCATATAGCCAATCCAGATAGTCATTGATGTAACCTATGATAGGTTTACAATTTCCTATATTTGTATTTTATTTATGGTTGGTTTTAAATGGGTTTACCTAGGTGTGGAGGTGGCCATACCTAGCTTTTAAGTATCCTTGGACTTGGATTGGGCTAAGTGATTAAACATGAAATTTCGTATAAAATAGAGTGCACCAAAAGATATTAAAAAGTCAAGATAAGATTAGTTTTAAGTCGAATCCAATATTAGACATGAAATTCTGCATAAGATTAGTTTTACCCTAAACTGAGGGAATTGCCATTTTTGCTAGTCGGATATCGGGTACAGCCGTACAGGAATGGTTATTCCTTCAATGATATAGGGCTGGCAATGGGTCGGGCCTGAGCCAGACTCAACCAAGTCTGGGTCTAGGCCCGTATTTTTTTTCTTCGGCCTAAGTCGAGGACAGTTTTATATCGGGCTTTAAAGATAAGGCCCAAGTCCAATCTCATATCAATGATTCAAGCATGGGCCGGGTTCTAACCCGAAGGCCTTTAATGACCAACTTTCTTTAGTGGAGTTATTTGGCATTAATTGAGCTTGTTACCATATCTTTTCACATTCTATAAGTATAAATGTTATTATTTTGTACATTGCATAGTAATCTAGAAATGAAACTACAAGATTTTCTTCAGTATATCATTCTTATCTCATTGAATAGAAAAAGTTCATTCCTATATATGTCGGGTAAACCCAACCCTTACTATTGAAGTGGTATGGGTTCGAGTCGGGCCTATACAAGCCTAGATCCGGTCGTTTTAGTTTTGGGTCAACAATATAGACCCAAGCTCATATATAATGTTTGGGGTATAGATCCAAAGTCCAAACCCATTCCAAATGGGTCGGGCTCAATCAGGTCTGGGCCGAACTCGGGCCCATTGACAGCCCTACATGGATTGGCTATTAAGGCACAATCCAAACATTTTAAACATGATGTGCTCTTGACTAGGTAAACAGGTGATAAGTATTTAATATGTATGATGAATATGTGCCTCAAAAAAGGCACATATTGTATATGTATTGATAAATATGATCCAATAGAACTCAAGTAGATCCATGAGGACTAGGGCCTAAAGTCA
This sequence comes from Chamaelirium japonicum, assembly GCA_947650365.1. Classification (NCBI taxonomy): domain Eukaryota; kingdom Viridiplantae; phylum Streptophyta; class Magnoliopsida; order Liliales; family Melanthiaceae; genus Chamaelirium; species Chamaelirium japonicum. The sequence continues at coordinate 89,506,088 of OX393550.1, forward strand.
CATTAATCTATCAATGTACACAGTAGTGATGCGATTACAAAGAGTAACAGTATGGGCACATTGAGTTAATAAAATCAGCAAGGATACAAAGGACTTGGACTAATCAAGTATACTATAGATTTGAAGAAGCAAGACCTCAAAAATTAATCAATTTTGCATCAAAGTACATGAATGATCTGTTAATAGAAACAAAGATGGTCAGATCCAAAGCCAATTCATAATCATTTGTATCCAGATTTAAAATTCACATCTAAAAGTGGAGAACTCTTGCATGATATTGATAAATATAGGATTGAAGGGCAAGATGAAGTGTCTCATTACAAACTGAAATATTGCATTAATTTTGTGGACAATCAAACAACCATAAGAAGCCTAATATTGCTGTTGCGGTTATTTTTCTTTGAAAAGCTAAGGTTGTGTTTGAATCGACACCGGATCATGGTTTAGTCAATCATTTCATTCTATATTCAAGAAAAAAAAATCTACTAATAGGTGTATCTGGTTAGTTAAAATGGAAACTTTTATCTGTGATTTTACCCTAAAATCAAGATCTAGATAATTTAAGATTAGAACTAAAACACCTCTATTTTAATTCGGAGTCAATGTCTCGCTGACATGGACAGAAAAAGGCATCTCCTTGATTTTACCCCCTTCATGAACATCAACATCTTTGTGACAATTCAATAGGAGATAATTAGTAATTTTTCCCAGATCAAAAAGTGAACATACTTGGTTAAGCCTAGAACCAAGCTTCCCTGGTCCATGGTTAATCGTTACTGTAGGTTGCAAACCCTAGATCACATCCTATTTTGGTATTCGAGAATCGAGATGAAGATTCTAGATATGAGATGCTTTGTCACATGCAATTACGGAACAAAAGTGTAATCGGCACATGGAAAATTGCGTTACCTCACTCAAGAAGAAACTCCAAGAACATCAAGTGAGCTCCGATCATATTGAAGTAAAGATTAATGAAAGGTTAAACATTAAAGACACATGTTTCATCGATTTTATGGAATGGAATAAGAAACCACGATTTACATATGTTCAAAAGAAAGGTAACAGAAATCTCTCTTCCTTCTATTTTTTATGAATGGACGGATCCGGAAAAAACCATAAGCACCAAACATCATCAAAACACAACCATGCAACTCCAGCAATGTCAAGTACACGCCTACAGCCAAAGAGGAAATCCAAGAATCAAGGAATATATTTTTAAGTTTGGAGACAGCAAGAGAGAATATTGGTGAATCCTCAATTTGTGATTACAATTGTCTTTCTTAGAAATTACCAATAGTTACACAATTCCTTCTCTTGCGTCATGACGCGTCGAATACCACACAAATGGAGTAAAATCAAAGTTTACAAACTGTTATGGGAAAATCAACTTTGAATTATATCATTACGGAATCACATCAATCTAGAATTATTTTACAAGGCATAATTTACCTAAGGGAAAAGGTACAACAAACTGAAGAACTTAAAAAGACTACCTAACATTGGTAGAGTTGGATTCATGAGACAACAGAAAATATGAAAGAGAAGTGCCGATATGATTTGAGATGAAAGCTCTTACAAAGGGCCAATTCCTTCACATAGAATTGTTCTAAGATTACATCAGCTTTAGCAAAAAGAATAGGCAAGGTACAGCTCACATTATGATTGTTTGAACTCCCCATAAAAACTGGAGTGTATAGAGCAGAATTGTTGGAAGCAAAGTATAGAGTGAACCATAGGGATGACACAGGATGAGATGAAAAGGTTTAGTCTAATTAGTAGATATCAAAATTCATAAGGCCTCACTTATTTGAACAGAAGTAGAAGAGATGAGTTAGCATAACACCAAGCATTCCTCAAGTAAGACCATGTATCCTTCATATCAAGACAAAGGGCAGCAAAACCAGCCAATTCCAAAGCATAAAGAATGCAAAAACCCACATGCTTCATATATAGAGGTATGGGATATTAGGTGAGAAATATTCATAATCGAGCTACACTAACGATGGAATGCAATGATGAGCATAGTGACAAGATTCAGCTGTTTTAAAAACAAATTTAGTAGACATTAATATTTTATTGACCTAAGTACATTCTGATCATTGACAACGGTGGTTTCGAAATTTTCTCTACATATTTCAACCAGCAGATGAGACATCAAAATTCCAACTGCAAGGCCTTACTCTGTTGTATGGCTTGGATAGGAAAGTTGGTTGGCGGCTAACACTCGCTTATCCAATTTTCAGTGGTAAACCAACTTGGACTGTAGGATTCGTCTGATATCATTCATAGGAAAAACGCAAATTATTTCAGGTGACCATGGATATATAAAAAGGTCGACAAGTGCAATGTAAGAGCAAACCCTAAAAACCTTATCAACAAGGCTGACGGGCCACACTCCAAACGTACAGGAAGAAAGCACCATGGAAATATGGACAGAGTGAAAATCAAGCATTCTTCAGAGTTGAAATCCTGTCAATGGGGAGGGCATAATGATGCACTAAAGGTCCAATGCAACTTATGCAGGTAAAAGGTGGGAAATTGGGCTACAAACATGGAGCAGGAGATTATTTGATCTTCTGTGTGTTAGTCAAAGACTTCCTTCACGTGCATATACCTGCTCAAAAAAAATCTTTTCACATCCTAGATATAAGCTTCCTCTAGTCCACAGTTGATATTAGTTTTGTTTCCAAAGCCTATCTCCCCAAGTTTTGGCTGCTTAAATCTGTCTTGTTTTCACTCAAATATTACAAAAGTTGGCACCATAATTTAGATCGAATTACAAAAGTGTGCAAAGAGAGTGAGAATATAAGAGCTCAACTTCCCAATGGTGAACAATATGGAGGCTACAAGCTAGCATGCTTTGAGAACATGTGCATCTCTAATTCCTTTATATATATTATTGTGGAGCAATGATTGCTTCCCTATGATATGGTCGAGAACATGAGCGACAAGTGTAAAACAAATAATAAAGGTTAGCCATGTGAATCCACAAATACATATACAAATGGCATGGGATTATATATCTATACACCAAAAATACAAAAGAAGTCATGTGAAACCTCAATTCAAATACAAATGGCACGGGATTATATATCTATACATGTGGATACATGCATATGTATGAGCATATCTAGTTATGACCTACATATGCAACCAAAAGGATAATTTATCCGCATTCAACTATATTTCCATACCATATTGGGTTTGGGGGGGGGGGGGGGGGGAAGTAAAAGCAAAAAATAGAATGCCAAATGTCACCATACAACATGGATATGCATTGGACCTGTTTATCAGACATGGTGAAACGGACAAGCATCCACCAAATCATAGTCGCATTCCCTTGCCTTCTACTCACCCCAAGTACTTCAACCGAAATAGCTTAAAGAAAATAAATGAAAAGTGGTGTGATGCCAAAATCATAACATTTACCAGCAGATGGCACAAAGTATGTTAGTTAACTCTTAAGCAAAGATCGAACACCTTTCACGAACCAAAAGTTCTCAACTTGGGTTTTATTCTTCCCTTTCACAAACCAGAGTTCTTAACTTGGAACTCTTTTTAACAAGGTTAGATAATGACTTACCCATGATAAATATAACTTCTCTGTGATAAGAGAAAAATGCATCAGAGCAACAAAGCCTCTTCCTCTATCGTATAATCAAATATTAGAAAGAGGCATAGAAGACGAATTAGAAGGAAAATAAAAGGGCTGTAATGCTACCCTAAGTTCTAGCAAAAACCAATTGGATTGCATCTGGAACAACAAGAAAACTAGGAAGATCTATTAGAGGCAAATACATCTTTTGTAAGAGGTAACTAATGGCAACTTTTTCATGTTAGATCAATAATTATGCACCAGAAGATAAATGATATGCGTCTGACAAATTACAAATATCCTTTAATGTGTTGAGAATATTAATGGGAGATTGTGAAAATATAAAATTTGGTACCTTATATATATCTAATGAATGCCATACCAAAGGATAACAGAAACACAGGAAAAATAGTCAAGCTAAAAATAACAATAAAAGAGAGATCTTTTCCTGATATTGTCGAGCTAAAAACTAGCCAAGTAACACAATTCACCTTCTGATGGGAACCATCAATCTGGACAGCCAATGCTGGCACGGTGGTGGAATCAGGAACTTGAACCTGACAAGCTGAGGTGTACTTCCCCACCGCTGCGGCCATATCAACTGGAGCTTTCATCTCGGGCGTCGTGGTGAAGTAGTCGGAAGCCATAATCTTGTTCACCTTCTCCCTCAACCCAGCATCTAAAAACCATGGACTCCAAAAAATCAAACCAGAGGCTTGATGAACAAAAACCATAACATCTACAAAAACAATCAACTTAGGGCATACAGGTGACCGAGGCCCCAGGATGGATGGGCTGATCCGAGCTGCGGAGCAAGAGCCTGGCATGCTCAACGCATCCCTGGAGGGCGTTCTTGTGGGAAACGCCGGAGGAGGCGGGGCGCGAGGTGACAAGGGTTCCGAGAGCGGAGATCGCGTCGAGGTCGCGCTCGCCTAGCAGCTCGGTGGCCTCGTCGGTCACGTAGTCGTAGGTCAGGCAGCAACTGCGCTCGTGTGTGCGGGCCAGCATCGTGGCCGTGAACTCGGCCTGTGGCTTCACGTCGAAGAGGCAGCCAAAGTACAGCACGCCGATGAGGTCCTCGAGGGAGGCGTCGGTGGCGGAGGGCTTCGGGGGAGCGGCCGGGGAGAGACGGGAGAGCTCCTCGTGGACGGCGGATGAGAGGGGGAGTCTGAGCTTCTCGTACTCCTCGATGAGCGTGGTGACCGCGGGCTTGGAGCGGAGGACCTCCTCCTGCTCCGTGTTGAGGGGCTTCCCCTGCGCCACTCTCTCCTCCATCTGGACGATGCGTTTGTACTTCTTGCGCAGCGCCCGCAGGCGCTTGCTCATCAGGCTCATCACCGGGCCGTCCGTGGATGCAGCCTCTGCCGCCGCCTCCGCCTCCGCCGCCGCCGCTACCGCCTCCGCCGACGAAGCCATGCCTCTCCCTCTCTGTCTCTCCTCTCTCTCTCTGCTTCGGGAGGGTTTAAGCTGGGGATATAAAGGGGTCGAAGCGGCGGGGGGGTCGAAGCGGCGGGGGGGGTGGGGGTTTTTGAGGGGAAATAGGGATTTTCCGATAGAGAGAGAGAGAGAGAGAGAGAGAGAGAGATCGGGGGGACGGGGGGAAACGGGTTTAGGATTAGAAAGCGTGGAGCGCAAGGATCGGGGATCAGCCCCGTAGAAAAAGGAGAATACTACTTACCCCGGAGCTCTTACCGATTCATTCATCCAGAATGACGTGTCTTGATCACAGACGTGCGTTTCACCCAGCCCGATCAGGGAACCGCACTCACCCCGGAGCGGCAGGCAATCGGACGCTCTGATTGGATGCCACGTCATTCTGTGTGAAGGCAATGGGTATGGATAGCATTTCTCGTAGAGATATGGGGAGGCTGGGTGATAAGCACTCGTGCGGTCACACCAACTGGGGGTAGGGCTGGACACGGGCTGCATTTTCAGGCCCAGCAATTTCTCGGGCGGGGTTTGGGCTTGAACTTCTTCTGCCGGCTGCTTCTTGATCCAATTAATTTTAAAATACATCAGATCAAAAAATAAAATGTGTATAACATTTAGTCCCATTTTAAGTTCCTATTTATAATAAGTCCACCGGAATGACTATTGCATAAAGACTGATCCTCTATCCATTGTTTTGATTGCAAATGATCCGATCTTAACCGTTTTGGATAACGATTTTTTTAAAAATACCATAAATACCCATAGTATCCTCCCACGTTACATAACAGCAGATGATATATGGCACATTTTTTTTTTACGGTAATAGTGGCACGGGTTGCTACAATGATTTCACTTAGCTGCTACAATGATTTCACTGTAGCAAAGCACTCAATTTTATTCAAATAATACTCAGTTTTATTGAGTATTATTGCGACTAAAATTGAGTGCTATAGTGATTTTACTGTAGAAAAGTATTTTTAGCAGTCAAGAAAAAAATCACTATAATAGCTACAGTGATTTCACTGTAGCAAAGATACTCAAATATATGCTAATAATACTCAATTGAACTTAGTACTATTGCTACAGTGATTTTACTGTAGCAAAGTGTTTTTTTAGCAGTCACGATGAAATCACTATAGCGTTACAGTGATTTCACTGTAACTGCTACAGCGGAAATCACTATAGCGCTACAGTGATTTCACTATAGCCGCTATAGAGGAATCACTATAGCGCTACAATGATTTCACTGTAGCTACTACAGTGAAATCACTGTAGCAGCTATAGTGGTCCCATACTAGGTCTCGATACTGTATGTTTCGTAGAGATTGAGTGAAGTTGTATAGGCAATGGTAGGTTGGTAAATTTGGCAACTTAACCAAGACTATTTTAAAAGGTTATATAGGAAAAGGTTGTCAAGACCTATTTTAAAATGAAACCCTTAAAAAGGACTGTTTGCAGTTTGCCCCTTAATTTTTTAGATTTTTTATTTTTTTACTTGTAGGATATGGTGCTATGACCAATGCAAGGGTGGAACCCACATTCATCGAGAACCCACTTAAGTTCTTCCTTAAACTAAAGGGATCGGGCGGGCCGGACCTGGACCCTAAAACCGTCGGACGGGCCAAGCTAGGGATGAAACAACTTGGCTCGAGGTTGTGGGGGGAAATTTCTGAGCCGCCTTGATCGGGAACCCCGCCCCACAGCCTTGATTGAATGTTGATGGTTTGTAGAGTTAGAGAGATGGGAGAATAGATAGAGAGAGTAAAGAGCGATGACACAAGGATTGGTGACGGAGTTCGGCCTTACGACCTACGTCTCCGGGCGAGAGGTGCCACCTGATCTTCACTATAATTTGAATATAAAGGTTGGAAGCGTTCTCTCGACAGGCCGAGAGAAGCTTTTTACAGTGGGGTTGCACGGAGCAACTAGAAGAGAACAAGGTGGGGAGCATAGAGGGCTCTGGCTCTGGATCTGGAATCCCTCTTCATCCCTGATTGAATGACCAACCCCTCTCCTGGATGCCTTGGGGGTCCTTTTATAGCGTAGGCACGTGCCCGATATGGCAGTGGTGACGTGGCGCTGATGATGTGGCACTGGTTCTGGGCCTCCTTGCTAGGCCCTTATTGGGCCGTTGTTCGGGCCCAATAAGGGGTAGGGCTTGATCTGCGAGCCTCGTAGAGTGGGCCCATGTGAGCCCAGGCGGGCTTACCCATTTGGGCCGTTGCGTGGGCCCATGCTGCTTTGATCTGGTCCGGTACAATTTTTGCACCCACAGTTACCCCCTCCCAGTCGGGTCAGGACCCCCTGGGTCGGCTGGGATTCCAAGGTGCAAACGCTTTAGGATCCTGGCGCGGTTGGCGAGGGTTGTCGGTGCCGCGGTTCGTATTGGCAGAGCCTTCTTCCGCCAATGCTGAGACCCTTTTTGGCACGAGCCAAAAAGTCTCGGTTTTGCGAGGGGGTGTTTCCAAAAAAACAGTGCGTTTTCCGACCGAGCGGATACCGAGAGGGTACCGAGTGCATACCGAGTGGGTACCGAGAGCATACCAAGTGGTTACCGAGACCCTTTTGGTGCAAGCCAAAAAGTCTCGGTTTTGCAAGGGGGTGTTTCCGAAAAAACAGTGCGTTTTTCGACCGAGTGGATACCGAGAAGGTACCGAGTGCATACCGAGTGGGTACCGAGAGCATACCGAGAGCATACCGAGAGGGTACCGAGAGCATACCGAGAGCCTTTTTGGTGAGAGAATAGCTTTTCTCTTATTTTTTTCTTTCTTTGGCTTTGACTCGCATGAGGAGCAAACGTCGCTCTCTCTCTCCCTTTCCTTTCTCTCTCTCTCTTTCCATTCTCTGCTTTCCATTCTCTTTGGCCTTCATTCGCGTGAGTACAGCGTACCCCATCCCGCTCTCTCTTTCCTTTCTCTTTCTCTCTTTCCTCTTTGGCCTTCATTCGCGTGAGTGCAGCGTACCCCACCCCGCTCTCTCTTTCCTTTCTGTTTGTAGTCCATTCACGTGAGAGCCTTTGAGAGAGCAGCGCACGGCGGGCAGCGGCGGCGGGTCGGTGCAGCGTTGGCCGGGCTCGGGCAGGCGCAGCAGGAGGCACGGCAGGCGGGCTGGTGCGGCGGACGCCGGGCTCGGGCTGGCGCAGCAGGGAGCATGGAGCACGGCAGGCGGGCTGGAGCAACGTAGGCCGGGCTCGGGCTGGCGCAGCAGGGAGCATGGAGCATGGCAGGTCGGCGGATGGCGTCGTGCGCCGCGCGGGAAGGCGAAGGCGGCCAGCGGTGGCCGGGCACGCATGGGGTCAGCGCAGGCGTGGGGTTTGACGGAGCGAAGACGGCGCGGACGGCGTGGCCGCTGCCGTAGGAGAGCATGCCGAGCCGGATCTGGATGACGTTGACCATGGAGAGGACGAGGAAGAGGCAGCCCATGACGGAGCCGTCTGCAGAGCTGAGCATGCCACGGCGGAGGATGCGGGTGTTGATGTGAGTCCGGAAGGCCTCGTCGACGCCCTCGCTGTTGAGGAGGTTGATGGCAAGCTTGAGGCTCTACGTGACGAGGCTCGAGAAGAGGAAGAAGCTGAAGGAGACCACCTCGAACATGAGGAGGTTGCGGACCACGTCGGGCCCGGCGTCGCAGGATGAGGAGCCCTCCAGGCTTTGCTGCCCCGGCGTGGTGAGGGAGAGCCCCACGAAGACGGTGATCGTGAAGAGGGAGTTCACGTTCACCAGCCCATCCAGCACGATCACGTGGACGCTCGTCGTGCTCCGCCGTCTACCCACGGCCGCGCCGCCCGATCCGTAGTCCTTGGATTGGCACGAAAGCGGTGGGCGGACCCATGCGCCAGTGGGAGAGGGAGCCGGGTGCGAGTCAGAGAGAGAGCCGTGGGCTGTGTCTGCACAAGAGAGCCTTTGCGTCGAGGACCTGTCCCCCTCGCCGGTGTCACCGAGGACATGCCGGTTGAAGAGAAGTCGGATCTCCCCCCTGGGTTCGTTGCCTCCATGCGGAGGACCACGTGCAGGTGGAGGGATGCATGCGGGCGTCCGGGACGGCGGCATTGTGCTGACGCCGAAGGGCGAAACCCGGCGTGCGTTGACGTGTAACTCTCCTGATGCCTTATTTTGGAGATAAGAGTCTCCAAGTCTTCAGACAATCATAACTTTTCATACGCATGTCGGATGAATGCGTATAAGGTGCCGTTGTGTAGGCACCGAAAAAACGATCAAAGTGGACGTGAAACATTGTTCGCCTCGATGTGTAACTTTTATGGTATTCACCTTTATAGAGAGATGACTCTTAAGAATGCGCCAGCCAGGTTTTAGGCTAGCATCTTAAAGATGTCTCGACACGCGGTAACTCATCCGTTCTGTCCGACACCCAACTGCACCTAGTTACTGTGTTCACTAGGGACTGCAGTCGGGCCCAGTGATGACGCAACAGTTACCGCGTGCTCACCCTTGATGAGAGAGGGGATTTTTTTTTTGTGAAGTTTGTACAAGCAAATCAATAGGTTTGGATGAAATGCTATCCAACCGACCCAATGGAATATAGCTCTTCGTCTTTAAATAATCATTGTGTGTGGATGACACCGAGCACCCCCCCTCTCGGTTTTATGTCGAAACCGAGAGCGCGCCGTCACCCCCTCCCTACTCGGTTTTTTGTACGAAACCGAGGGAGGGTTGCTTGTTGATGCCGACACACACCCCCTCTCGGTTTTCTGACAAAACCGAGGGGTGTGCTGATGGTGTGCCGTCACCCCCTCCCCACTCGGTTTTTTGTGCAAAACCGAGGGGTCAGACGCTGATGGTATGCCGTCGCCCCCTTCCCACTCGGTTTTTGTGCGAAACCGAGGGGGGGCTGCTTGTTAATGCCAACACACACCCCCTCTCGATTTTCTGACGAAACCGAGGGGTGTGCGTAGCTGATGGTGTACCGTCACCCCCTCCCCACTCGGTTTTTTGTGCGAAACCGAGGGGGGGTTGCTTGTTGATGCCGACACACACCCCCTCTCGGTTTTTTGACGAAACCGAGGGGTGTGCTGCTGATGGTGTTGTGCTGCTGATGGTGTGCCGTCACCTCTTCCCTACTCGGTTTTTGTGCAAAACCGAGGGGGGGCTGCTTGTTGGTGCCGACACCCCATTATTATGGCTGCTAGAAGAGGCCAAAAAGTGTCGATATTGAAAATAGTGTATTTTTCGAATTTCAGCCCCCTTTGAAACCGACACTTTTTCGGTAAAACGCTGGTGTGCGAGGATGTCGGCGAGGGACAATGCTACATTCGAGGGGGTTTCTTAGAGATAATCTAGGATGATGCCGCATGATGGCCAGCCGGTCTTCACCCAATGTATTACCGTACCTGGTTACTGTATTCACCAGGTACTACGGTCACGTGAGGGTGTTGACTTGGCCAGGATCAAGGAAGCACCATTTTATCCCGTGTTACCCACCGTCGACTGCACCAGTGTGGAGATACGCACTGACAGAGTCAGACCAACCATCCCCTGACCGGTTTGGAACCGTTAGTCGTCGAAAAAAGGTGATGGCCTGATGTTAGGACCTGAGTGACAAGACTAAGCTTGGACTTTTGATCGAATTCCAATACATCGGCGACGACGTCTCGGACTTTGTCTTCGAACGCCAAGGGCTGGGCCTTGGGCTTGTAGAGTGCCAAGGCGTTGGTCGCCTCGAACTTTGTCTTCAAGTGCCAAGGGCTGGGCCTTGGGCTTGTAGAGTGCCGAGGCGCTGGTCGCCTCGGACTTTGTCTTCGAGTGCCAAGGGATGGGCCTTGGGCTTGTAGAGTGCCGAGGCATTGGTCACCTCGGACTTTGTCTTTGAGTGCCAAGGGCTGGGCCTTGGGCTTGTAGAGTGCCGAGGCATTGGTCGTCTCGGCATTTGTCTTCGAGTACCAAGGGCAGAGCCTTGGGCTTATAGATTGCCGAGGCATTGGTCACCTCGGACTTTGTGTTCGAGTGCCAAGGGCTGGGCCTTGGGCTTGTAGAGTGCCGAGGCATTGGTCACCTCGGACTTTGTCTTCGAGTGCCAAGGGCTGGGCCTTGGGCTTGTAGAGTGCCGAGGCATTGGTTACCTCGGACTTTGTCTTCGAGTGCCAAGGGCAGGGCCCTGGGCTTATAGATTGCCGAGGCATTGGTCACTTCGGACTTTGTCTTCGAGTGTCAAGGATGTCTCCTTGAACTGGGTGCATGTCAAAACGGCGATGTCTGCCTTGGACTTATTCTCGTCGCCTCGGATAAGTATAGTTGATAGTTTAGCTTGACCTGGATTGTCAGGAGCATTTTTATCTGACTTTCGCCGTGAAAGGGCGTAGCCAAATTGCCTTCGAGCTTCCGACTTGAATGGGTGGAATCGAAGGTCTTTGGTTGACCTGGGTTACCAGGAGCTTTTTATCGGACTTTAGCCTCGAGAGGGCGTAGCCGAATTGCCTTCGAGCTTCCAACTTGAACGGGCGGAATCGAAGGTCTTTGGTTGACCTGGGTTGCCAGGAGCCTTTTTATCGGTCTTTAGCCTCGAGAGGGCGTAGCCGACTTGCCTTCGAGCTTCCGACTTGAACGGGCGGAATCGAAGGTCTTTGGTTGACCTGGGTTGCCAGGAGCCTTTTTATCGGTCTTTAGCCTCGAGAGGACGTAGCCGAATTGCCTTCGAGCTTCCGACTTGAATGGGCGGAATCGAAGGTCTTTGGTTGACCTGGGTTGCCAGGAGCCTTTTTATCGGACTTTAGCCTCGAGAGGGCATAGCCGAATTGCCTTCAAGCTTCCGACTTGAACGGGCGGAATCGAAGGTCTTTGGTTGACCTGGGTTGCCAGGAGCCTTTTTATCGGTCTTTAGCCTCGAGAGGGCGTAGCCGACTTAACTTCGAGCTTTCGACTTGAATGGGCGGAATCGAACTTCGAGAGATTTGATTTTGAGAAAAAAAAAGACACTTTATTGATATAACAAAGTTGCAGTTACACTTGTTCAGAGGTTGCCCCGCGGACGTTACGATTATGCATCCACGTATTACATTGACTTTATTTTCTCCACTGCAGCAACCTCTCCTACTCTCGACCTAGTTCCTTATTAGCGAGGTAGCCATCGAGCCGCCCTTCTTGGATCAGGTCTTCGATGTGATGCTTTAGCTTCCGACATGTAGAGGTTGGGTGGCCATGGCTGCGATGAAACTCACAGTAGGCTGTCGTATCTCCCACCTGGTCGGAATTTAGAGGGAGAGGCTGTGGCCACTTGCAAAAGGTCTCGTTCTGCAAGTATGCGAAGATGTCTTCAATGGAGGTGTTCAGCTCAATGAACACCCTTTGCTCCCTTGGAGTTCGCCTCTTTTCTGCTGGAGGGGCTTTCGGATCTTTATTGTACCTTTTGGTCTGCACCTTTTTGTCGGACGCGGCATGGGCAGACTTCTTGTAGCGTACTTCATTAGGAGCTTCATCATCTTTCTTATGTCGGGAGTCACGATACTCGCAGGGCTCGCGTAGTCTTCTGGCCTGCTGATTGTCTTCCACCTCTATCTCCCGCTGTACGCGCTTGAATATTGCCTCTAAGGTACTGGGAGGGTACCGGATGAAGTCGGTGTAGACGTGGAGCTCTGGCCGGATAGCATTCTGGAATGCCAGCATGATGGCCTCCTCATTCTGGGACCGACCGGTGAGCTCAGAGTGCTCATTACGAAACCTCATCGTGAAGCTCCTTAGAGACTCATCGGAGCCCATCTTCAGCCGGTAGAGTGTATCCAGCTTCTTTTCCGGCTTTAAGTTTAGCCGATAATGGTCCATGAAAAGTTCAGCCAACTCTTTGAATGTGGCCACCGTACCGGTAGGCAGCGTGTGGTACCAGTCGAGGGCAGGTCCCTCGAGACTTCCCGCGAACATACGGCAGAGAACATGGTTCTCATATTCATAGGGCGTTAGGGCCTGCTTGTAGGCTAGGATATGGAGAGCAGGGTCTCCCTGGATGCAGTTAAACTTTGGTAGGTTCGGTGTTCGCCAACCCATAGGAAATGTTGTTGCAAGAACCTTGGGATGCAGTGGCCCCACCGAGGTGATTAGTTGCCTACGGTCTTGATGGCGGCGTCCCACGTCGGCAGTATGCCTTAGTCGGTTGAGCAGCTCGCGGGCATCTGTTGCTTTCGTGTGCGAAGGGATAGAATGTCTAGTGGACCCTGTTGACTGAGGTGATCCTTCTCCGCGATAGTTGGGCGCACCGTTGACGTCGAGGCGATCCCACACCGTTTGCCTTGGTGCTTGTGTGGATACCTGACGCATCTCGATACGCGGCTCATGTGGTTCTTCAAGATGATGACTCACGGCTGGGCGAGTCCTTGGTTGGTCTTCATCAGCAGTTGAAGAGTTGTGGGCCACAACCCCCGCTCTTTCAGCCGCTTTCTTCAAGGAGTCTCTCTCTTGCTCGAGGGCTGTATTCCTCTTGAGGAGGTTCAGCAGCTGGAAATCAGCGGCCGAAATTTGGTATGTAGCTGAACCGTTGTCTCCTTGGGTGGCGTGCTCTTTGCCAGATCGTTGCATCGGGAATGGTGGGTCCTGCCGATTGCTGCGGCTTCCCGGATGACTTTCTTGTGGCCCCAGTCGCTTATGAACATTTCTTCGGTTGATTGCAACCGAGACTTCTTGTTCTTCTTCGATTAGCACGTCGATTGTCCGGTCAGCACCCGCCTTTGGTGGGATGGTGCTGGCCTTCACCATTGAGCGAGTTGATGTCGGCGTGATGAAGGTGTTGATGTTGATTTGGATGAGGACTTGTGGCTCGTCACCGCAAGTTGAATAGGAGTCGGTAGAGGTGTGGGTAAGACCTCTAACGATATCCCACAGACGGCGCCAAAGATTGTGGGGGGAAATTTCTGAGCCGCCTTGATCGGGAACCCCACCCCACAGCCTTGATTGAATGTTGATGGTTTGTAGAGTTAGAGAGATGGGAGAATAGATAGAGAGAGTAAAGAGCGATGACACAAGGATTGGTGACGGAGTTCGGCCTTACGACCTACGTCTCCGGGCGAGAGGTGCCACCTGATCTTCACTATAATTTGAATATAAAGGTTGGAAGCGTTCTCTCGACAGGCCGAGAGAAGCTTTTTACAGTGGGATTGCACGGAGCAACTAGAAGAGAACAAGGTGGGGAGCATAGAGGGCTCTGGCTCTGGATCTGGAATCCCTCTTCGTCCCTGATTGAATGACCAACCCCTCTCCTGGATGCCTTGGGGGTCCTTTTATAGCGTAGGCACGTGCCCGATATGGCAGTGATGACGTGGCGCTGATGACGTGGCACTGGTTCTGGGCCTCCTTGCTGGGCCCTTATTGGGCCGTTGTTCGGGCCCAATAAGGGGTAGGGCTTGATCTGCGAGCCTCGTAGAGTGGGCCCATGTGAGCCCAGGCGGGCTTACCCATTTGGGCCGTTGCGCGGGTCCATGCTGCTTTGATCTGGTCCGGTACAATTTTTGCACCCACAGAGGTAGGTACGATTGGGCCTGGCCCAACCCGTGAAAAATGTAGGTCCAGCCCATGTCCATCCCTTACCTAGCAGGATATCGAGAGCTCGATCGCTCTTTCTGACTCTCTTGGGCCGGGAGCTGCGGTCGCTTCATAATTCCACATCACAGTTTAAATCTAAGAATGAACATTCAGGAGCGCTATGTGTAGATGCAGGAAAATAACGAGAAACGTGACATCATTTTAGCTACCAAGTTTTGGTCAAGTTTATGTTATCGGTCAAAGCGCGCTTCATTATGCGGCAACTGATACCATTGTTGAGGCATACTTGGCTATCGTAAGTGTGGCCTGCTTGCTTCACTTATATATGAGATGGACAGGGTATAAGGTGCATGCTTAGATAAGTTCTACCCCAATGGCATTGGCTTCCGAATGTACAAAAATGGCATTCGAGGTTCTGAGGGTGAGGCCCACCAAGGCTATTGTACTAAGAGGTGGCGTCAATGCTTAGCATCCAAGAATAAAGCCTCGGCGAGACCTCTATACCCGGTGACATCCAAAGAGCCTCAGGGTTCGAGGGTGAAGTTTGTCAAGGCATTTACGTTTGATGGCCCCTTTGGAACTCTAGCATGTGGCAACCAGAACCACAATGGTTGTTAAGACAAGTGGTTGTGATATAACGTTGTATGCGCGGAAAAAAGCACGAGTCGTCTTTTTTGCGCAAAACGAGATTACAAGTGTGGCCGGGACCCGGGTGGCTCGGTTGTGGCGAGTCCAGGTTGCGGCGAGTTTTGATCATGGGATTTGTGGGAAAGATCTTCTGGAGGATCCCTTTGATCCGCGTCTCCACGTGGTGTTCGTGCGAGAGCTCTGAAGGAGTTGCCCAGGACAGGGGTCTTTACAGGGTGAGGGTTTTGGAGAGGCTAAGGAATGTCCACCGTTGCTCTGTCCCTTCCGTGCTTCGCGCTTTCTCGGCTAGGGGGTTTTCGGCTTCGTTCCTCGGTCTTCGCGTCTTCCTCGTTCCTTGCTTGACCTCGGAGTCCTTGATCGTCGGTTCGCGGCGTCGATCGTGCTTTTGACGTTGGCTTTGGCTTGGCTCCGGCGTGGCTCTGGCTTTTGCTTTGCTTCGGCGCTTGCACTTGGACGTAGCTGGGAGAGACTTGCGATGCTTTCGTTCTTCCGGACTTTGCGTCGTATCGGCTAGAACGTGCGGTGCTTTTGCTCGTGGCCGGCGTAGTCGCTTAGCTTTGGCACTTGCGTTGCTTTGGCGCGGGCTTTACTAGGGCTTTGCTTTGACTTCTTGCGTAGACTTTAGCTTTAGCGTCAACTCGATCTTCTTCTTCGAACGACGTGGGCTACTTCTCCAGTACTTCGATAGTTTGCGTGTCGGCTGGACTTCTCTTCTTCTCCGGGCTTCCTTGGCGTGATCAGAGTCGAATAACGCTTTCGAAGATAGTGGGGGTAGCACTGATCTCTGTGCGACGGTTGTGGCGTCGGCTTTTGTTGGTGAAGACGGCGGGGGTGACGACGCTTCAGATGGTCTGCTCCAGGCTTTCTTCTTCGTGGATGGCGCAGGCGTTTGTTAAAGACGACGGGGTGATGACGCTTCGTTTCTCTCCTCCGGGCTTTTGGAGCTTGATCGGGATCGAGGATTTGTTGGAGCCGACGGGGTAGTGCCGCTCCGAGCTTCTTCTCCGGCCTTTGCTTCTGGCGTCTTCGGAGTCGAAGGGTCTTCTTCTCCGAGCTTTCTTCTTCGTGCATGGAGTCGAAGTCTTGATCTTCGTGTGCAAGGGTCTTCACGTTGATGAGGGCTTTCAGTAAGCCGATCCCGACGGGACAGGCTTGACCGTGCCTCGTGAAGCCTTGGGTCGATGAAGAAGCGTCTCCACTTCTGCAGAGCTCCCGCGCTTCGTCTTCAGTCTTCAACCATCGACCTTGGTGGCGGTTATGGCGTCAGTTTCTTCTTCGGGCTTTTGGGCTTGATCGGAGTCGAAGGCCTTGTTGATGACGACGGGTGTAGCGCCGCTTCTCTTCTTCTCCGGGCTTTTGGGCTTGATCGGAGTCGAAGGCCTTGTTGATGACGACGGGTGTAGCGCCGCTTCTCTTCTTCTCCGGGCTTTTGGGCTTGATCGGAGTCGAAGGCCTTGTTGATGACGACGGGTGTAGCGCCGCTTCTCTTCTTCTCCGAGCTTTTGGGCTTGATCGGAGTCGAAGGCTTGTTGGAGACGACGGGGTAGTGCCGCTCCTCTTCTTCTCCGGGCTTTGCTTCTGGCGTCTTCGGAGTCGAAGGCCTTGTTGATAACGACGGGTGTAGCGCCGCTTCTCTTCTTCTCCAGGCTTTTGGGCTTGATCGGAGTCGAAGGCCTTGTTGATGAAGATGGGTGTAGCGCTGCTTCTCTTCTTCTCTGGGCTTTTGGGCTTGATCGGAGTCGAAGGCCTTGTTGATGACGACGGGTATAGCGCCGCTTCTTTTCTTCTCCGGGCTTTTGGGCTTGATCGGAATCGAAGGCTTGTTGAAGGCTTGTTGCTTCTGGCGTCTTCGGAGTCGAAGGGTTCTTCTTCTTCGAGCTTTCTTCTTCGTGCACGGAGTCGAAGTCTTGATCTTCTTGTGCAAGGGTCTTCACGTTGATGAGGGCTTTCAATGGACTAAGTCGATCCCGAAGGGACAGGCTTGCCCGTGCCTCGTGAAGCCTTGGGTCGATGAAGAGCGCGTCTCCACTTCTGCAGAGCTTCGTCGCCTGGCCATCCGACCGACCCCTTGAACCTTCCCCCTCCCCCTCTATTTATAGGCGAAGGGGGAAGGGAGAGATATGGGAAGTATTAATTTTAAATCCCTTTAATATCTTCCCCATAATTGCCCAAGATTTATTCATCCATTGATGAGGGGAATAAGTCTTTATTCGTCTTCCTTTTCTGGCGGGGCAATTATGGCTGGAGTTTGCACACGAAATCGATGGCGATCGGGCGCTTCTTCTTGTGCGTCGGATCGAGGGATCGGCGCAGATCTGCGTGTGTGCAGACGTCATGCGCAACCTCCCCCCGCGCATGGCGGTAGTTCTTTCCTTTTCTTTCTTTTCTTTTCTTTCCTTTTTTCTTTTCTTTCCTTTCTTTTCTTTCCTTTTCTTTTCTTTCCTTTTTTCTTTTCTTTCCTTTCTTTTCTTTCCTTTTCTTTTCTTTCCTTTCTTTTCTTTCCTTTTCTTTTCTTTCCCTTGCAAGGCCGGCCCCTTTTTTTTTTCTTTTCTTTTCTTTCTTTTTTTTTCTTTTTTTTTCTTTCCTTTTTTTTTCTTTCCTTTCTTTTATTTCTTTCTTTCTTTTCTTTCCTTGCATGCAAGGCCGGCCACCCCCCCTAAAGGGGTTCGGTCTTGTAGTAGGGGGCCGGGTGGGCCCCACTTGAGGATGGACCCACCGGCCCCCCCTTGTTGGGTGCGAATCGGGTCCGAGTCGTCGGGTTTGCATCCACGTAGGGGCCTTCGAGTCGGGTCCGGGTCCGAGCGCGTCGGGTTTGCATCCACGTAGGGGCCTTCGAGTCGGGTCCGGGTCCGAGCGCATGTCGGGTCCGCATCCGCGTAGGTGCACGCAAGTCGGGTCCGGGTTAGACACAATTTCTGTGTCTGCAAATGCCCCCTCAAGGATGAGTGCGCCGGCGGAAACGCGGAGTACTTGTGTACGTAGGGAACGCGGAGCACTTGTCCTTGATTCCTTTCTTGGATGGGCTTGGTGGCTTATTTAAGAGCCCCTACCCCTTTCATCCTGTGCCTTGTTTTTTTTTTGTGGAAGGCTCCGCCGGATCTTGGAGACCGCCGTCGGAAGAGAGCTGCCTGGGGTTGCACGCGACTTGCTCCGTCTTTCCGGTGTCGCCTCTTTCGTCGGTGGCGGCGGTGATGGTGCGCGAGCTGAAGGTTGTTGAGAAGGCGGGCTCGAAGTGGCAGGACGACGATGACCGCGGCGAGGAGGACGAAGGAGCGTGGCTGAGGTGTTGACCGCCTTCGCTGCCTACCTCTTTCTTCTTCTTCTTCTTCGTTTCCTTCTTCTTTTCTCTTTTTTTTTTTTCTTTCCTTTCTTTTCTTTCCTTTTCTTTTCCTTCCTTGCAGGGCCGGCCGGCCCCTCCATGGGGTTCGGGTCCTAGTAGGGTCGGCCCCCATGGGGTTCAGACCCTAGTAGGGGCCGGCCCCCCTTTAAGCGTGGGGTCCGGGTCCTCCTTTGCTAGGTGCGAGTCAGGTCTGGGTCCGCACCGGTACGTGCGAGTCGGGTCTGCGCGTCGGGTTTGCATCCGCATCGGCACACGTAAGTCGGGTCCGGGTCCAACGAAATTCGTGTGTCTACAAATGCCCCCTCAAGGACGAGCGTGTCGGTGAGAGCGTGTAGGGTTTGGACACGTAGGAATCGTAGAGCGCTTGTCCTTGATTCCTTTTGTGGGCAGGGTTGGGAGTCTATTTAAGGACCCCTACCCCCTTCATCCGCCATTGTGCTTTTTTGCGAAGGTTCTGCCGGCTTCTGGAGACCGCCGTCGGAAGAGAGCTGCCTGGGGTTGCACGCGACTTGCTCCGTCTTCCCGGTGTCGCCTCTTTCGTCAGCGGCGATGGTGCGCGATTTGACGGTCGTTGCGAAGGCGGGCTCGAAGCGACGATGCGGCGAGAATCGAGGCGGGGAGGATGGAGGAGCGCGGCTGAGGTGCGGGTCGCCTTCGCCGCCTCTCTCTTCCTCCTTCTTCTTCTTCTTTTCTTTTCCTTTTTTTTCCTTTTTCTTTTTCTTTCTCTTTTTTTTTTCTTCTTTCTTTTTCTTCTTTCTTCTTCTTCTTCTCCGTTGGTCCTGGGTTGCGGAGGCAGCATCGGCAGCGGCACCGGCGTGGGGCACGCGTGGGCAGCGCGAGCGGTGCGGTGCTGCGCACGGACGGAGGCGGCGCGGGGGCCGGGTCCGGCGGTTGCGGGGCCGGACGAGTCGGGCTCGGGGGCCGAGTCCGGCGGCTGCGGGGCCGGACGGGTCGGGCTCGGGGGCCGGGTCCGGCGGGCGCGGCGGCGGTTTCGTCGGGCTCGGCCCCGATCGGAACGGAGGAGGGGGGCGCTGTGGTCCCCCCCCCCTTTCTTTGGCTGTCGGGCGCCGATTGGGGGAGAGGGGCCCGTGGCCCCCACTCGCTGACCCTCTTTTTTTTTCTTTTTTTTTTTTTCCTGTTTCCTTCCCTTTTTTTTTTTTTTGGTGCGAAGAATAGTAGTAGCGAGCGACGCGGAGTCGTATGGCGAGGGCCGAGCTGGCAGGTGGCTGCAGCTCCGGTTGGGTGGTGCTGGCGTGATGGGTCGACACAGGTGGTGCCGGCGTAGTCGGGCCGGCGCGATTGTGTCGGCGAAGCTAGGTTGGCGCGGGTGGAGTGTGGGCCCGCGGGGGCGCATTGCGAAGGCTCGGGCGCCAATGGTGGCGCGCCCATGAGCCAGGTGGTCCTCCTGGCAGAGGGTGCTGGCCCTTTTTTTTTTTTTTGATCCACACTTGTCTTGACTCGCTTCCCTTCATGGTCCTCCAGGGCTCGCGTCTTTGAGAGCTTGACTTCTCCGGGGTGGATAGCCGAGGACTTCTCCGATGGGAGGAGGTGCCTTCGCTTCCCCCATACTCGTGTACACCGTTACCGCAATTCGAGGCGGGAAGGCCTTCTGTCGTTACTCCGTGTCTTTGTCCACGAGCGCATCATGGAAGATGGAGTCGCGGATGCGACTTGTGGGATGCCGAAATTGAGCGAGAAGATCTATACTGACGAAGGGATTTCCATGAAGCTTCTCCGGCCGAGTTTGAGTATTCCGTTCCACCATTGTGATGAAGACTTCGTGCCTACGCCGGTTGTTGCCTCGAAGATCTGTGCCCGACTGACGCGATGGGGTCCCGATTCTTGGCCCCGGGGAGACGTCCAATACCTTTGCGGCTTTCGCGAATGGATGGGCGAGCTCTATGAGGTCTTTGGCGCGGAACCCGAGATGAACTTATTAGCCAAATTTCTGGCACCGGCTCGTCGAGAGTACAGCCGTCCTGAGGGGATGTACCACGCACTTTGTGAGCTCTGGTGTTCGGACACCAACACTTTCCTCACTGGAGCGGGGGAGATAGGAATCTCGCTTCGCGACGTCCACATCGTTTCCGGGTGCCCCGAGGTACGGAACTACTACCAGGAAGAGGTGCCAGCCTTGAAGGATCTGTTGGACAGCAGCTACGCTCCGAGTTCTTGCCTTCTTTTGTTCAAGGCATATGCTATCATTGCGGCGCAGGATCAGTCAGATCGAGTGCGTCCTTCTTCTTGGGTCGACTTTTGGTTCAGAGGCGAGTATAGGTCTCCGGCGCCTTCGACTCACCCCATGTGGAAGGTCGCTCAGATGCAGAGACCTCCGCTTCACTCCTTCGTGAGACCTATCGATTCTTTGGCTCGAGAGAAGCATTCAATGGAGGGGAAACAGTGTCCCTGGGAAATCCTTGGCTTGAGGCGCGACAGCGAGGAGTGGCGATCAGTTTACCGAGCTGCCGGGCTGGTCATCTTCCTCTGTCGGTTCGTGCTTCCGTGCTCTGGTGAGGTTATCCGTCTGGGGACCTTCCTTGCAGCTTCCAGGATGGAGAAAGGCGAGCTTTTCAATCTAGCCCCGGCCATATTATGCGCCTTGTATTGGGCTCTCAGTGGGACTTACTGGGACTTGTCCGGCTCGGATAAGGCCAAGGAGGAGCTTGGCCGGTCGGCTGCGTTCGGACCCTTGCACTACTTGTACGGCTGGATAGCTCTGCATTTTCCAAAGGGGATTTTTGCCAGACGCGGGCATCCAGCCGACTTGCCGTTCCTGCCCAGGATAGGGGGGATTTTAAATGCCTTTATCAGCTGGGAGCGTCCGAGAGAGTGTGCTCGCACCCTTTTGAGGACGATGGGAAGCGCTGATTTTGAATTTCTATCGGAGCATTCGGTATTGCCTTTGAAGAGGTCGACTGTCTATGACAACGAGGAGCTCCCGGACAACCTATACTGGAACATGGTCAGTTGCCGCCCTGGCTATTTGGTTTGGCGAAAGAGGGACGTGATGGAGGTGGAGCAGTACTCCCCTCACCGCTTCGCTCGCCAACAGGGATTTCGACAGGAAGTTCCTGGCATGCCTCAGCACTTGGAGGGGCGTATCAGTTCGCAGGAGGGTTACCACTTCTGGGCTTCTCTTTACGCTCGATCGACTGGCAGTAGTTTCTTCCCTGGGACCAAATCCGGGTTTCGGGACGCCGCCACTCCGGAGTACTGCAAGTGGATTGAAGGGCGAGTTTCCCCTTTGCTTGCGAGTTTCCCGGTCGACGTCTTGGCGAGCAGCGAGTTCAGGAATTTTTGCTTTAACCATTCTGCGGGAGTGGAGGACCGCCGCCTTCGACTGGGGCTTCAGAGGGCGCAGAGGAGCTGTAGCCGTCTTTTCCAGTGCTCGTCGTGTCCCTTCTTCAGCTCCGGTGTTAGACGCCGAGCTTACTAGTGCCCCTGGGGCATCTTGTTTTCCGAAGGCCGCCGTTGAGGGTGTCCCTCCCAAAAGGAGAAAGGTTTGCATTCCTTGCGGGATGGTTCCAAGGGCCCCTTGTCTAGTGGAGGATGCCGATGAGCCTGGACTTCTGAAAGATGAGGTGATTCCCCCGTCTAGGGCTGCTTCATCTGACCACGTAGGTATGGAGTTTTCTTTATCTTATTTGTCTTCTACGTTCGGGAAGTTTCATCACGCTGAGTATTGTATCTTCTTTTGACCAGATTCCGTTGTAGTGGTAGAGCGCGGGGCGAATTCTCCGAAGGCGTCTCTCGGGCATTCGTCTACCGGTGCTGCACAGGAAGTGCCTGGAGCCTGTGGTCTAGACATCCCTCCGGATGATCTGGATCTCCTTGGACTTTGCGGGGAGAACTTCCCTAGTGGCGATATCGACCTGGACGGCATCGATGTTGACGCTTTGTCTTTCCACGAGGAGGCTGAAGTTTCGAGCGTCGATAAGCGGCATTCCCCGGTCACTGTACCCTCGTGCCCATTGGAGGAGACGGTTGTTGCAGCGGTAGCGGCGGTTTCTCCGGTTCTGCCACCCTCGTTGGCGCAGGCGGCTCCTGTCGCAGCTGCAGCGGCGGGGAAGGTCTTGCCTACCTACTCCGAGGCACCTTGCCCGGATTTACGGCCGAGGAGCAGAGTCTCAGAGTTCCTTCTCGCGAGCTGCCGGCAGTATATCAAGTCGACATTGGAGCCTTTCCAAGCTGCTGGTTTTGGCACCCTTCAGGACTGGTGGTCGACGGACGGTGCGGAGTTTTGCGCGAGCCTGAAGGAGTTCAAAGTCGACAGCTTTTCTTTCGTCGCTCAGATGAACCAGCTTGTGACCGATAGCGAGGCTTATCGATCCCGGCGAGCTTTGTTAGAGGGGAGCTCCTCTTCTGAGTTGGAGGCTGCTAAGGCGAGTCTAAGTCAGTCAGAGCACCAACTTGCGGAGGCCACTTCCAGCCTGTTGAAGGCTCAGAGGAAGATGGAGTCTGTGCGCGCCTCGCTTCGAAAGGCGGAGTCTCGTCTAGAACGAGCCGAGGCCGCGGAGAGTGCTTTGAAGGCGAGTTACCTAAAGCAACAGTCGGACTTGGCGGCCCGTCGTGAGCTTCTGGCCGCTCGTCCCGTGGAGCTTCAGCGAGTGGAGGCGACTAGAGAGGAGTTGTTGTGCCGTCTTCGATCTCTGGACACCTTCTTTTAGTTGTTCTTTGTCTGGCTGTTTTTTTTTTTTTCATTGTAGCTTTCCTTTTGGGATCTATGCCATGTATCGCCTTTTCTTCATTATCTAATAATATCGCTTTGTTTCGTCACATCTTTTGCATGGACCATTGTTGGCTTTTTCTTTTGGTCGGACTGAACCTGAAGTAACTTCTCAAGCTGGCTACGTACCCCCCTAAGGGGGATCAAGTCACACGTAGTTTATTTTTTAATTTTTTTTTTCGCAAGGGGTGTGGCCTTGCTTTAGGCATAGTACCTTTTGAGGTACTTGCCATTGATAGGGCCGAGTGTCAGCCCTTCTGGAGTGGTGAGGAGATAAGCGCCATTGGAGTAGACTTCCTTGACGGAATGCGAGCCATCCCACTTGGCATCAAATTTCTTCCCTCCTCGATGCGAGAGAATGATGGGGCGTTTGACCGCCAGCACCAGTTCCCCTATCTGGAATGATCGAGGACGAATCTTCTTGTTGAAGGCGCGAGAAAGCCTGGCCGGATAACACTCCAGATGCTGTTGAGCTTCGAGGCGTCTTTCATCCAGTGCTTCCAATTTTGCTAGACGGAGATGGGCGTTGTCGTCGCTGGTGAGGCCTTCCTGGATTGCTATCCTGAGCGACGGGATCTGGAGCTCGAGCGGAAGAACGGCTTTCACACCATAGACGAGGGAATACGGTGTTGCTTGTGTCGGCGTGCGGAAGGACGTCCGGTAAGCCCATAGTGCTTCGCCCATGCGTTCGTGCCAATCTTTCTTTGTCTTCGAGACGGTTTTCTCCAGCAGCTTGCATAGAGTATTGTTGAAGGCTTCTGCCAGACCGTTGGCCGGAGCGTTGTACATCGTCGAACAATTCTGCTTAATGTTGTACAATGCGCAGAACTGGCTGACGGCAGCATTCTTGAACTGCTTCCCGTTATCTGTTACGATGTAGCGGGGGACTCCATAGCGGAAGATGATGTCATTCTGGATAAAGCTGATGACGGAGTGCTTTGTAACTTCCCGCAGAGGTGTTGCTTCAGCCCACTTGGAGAAGTAGTCCGTTGCCGCCAAAATATAGAGGTGTTGTTTGGATGACTTGGGCAGGGGACCGACGATATCGAGACCCCATCCGTCGAAGGGCCAAGACGCGATTGTTGGGTGCAAAGGCTCCGGAGGTTGACGGATGCAGTCCCCGTGCATCTGGCAAGCTTGACATCTTCTCGCGTACTCCAAGCTGTCCTTGGTCATGGTAGGCCAGTAGTATCCCATCCTCCTGACGCGGAAGTGAAGTTTCGGACCGGACTGGTGCGATCCGCAGATTCCAGCGTGTACTTCTTCCAGTGCGGCTTCTGCTTCTTCTTTCACGAGGCATCTCAGAAGTGTATCATCGTAGCTTCGTCGGTATAGCTCGCCGTTGAAGTGGTAGAACCTTAGAGACCTTCGGCGGATGTCACCTTTGAGCTTCGGATCTTCGGGGAGTTTACCATGAACGAGATAATCCACAAACGGCTGCCTCCAGCCTTGTTCTTTAATCTCAAGGACATGCACCGCGTTGGTTTGAACTGGTACTTCGAGTGGATCTTCTTTTTCGGTGATCACGAATCTCCTATAGACGGGGACGACTAGCGAACGTTCCTCTGGAAACGGGAGTGTAGCTGCCAGATTTGCCAGTGCGTCAGCCTGCTGGTTGAGGTTTCGAGAAACGTGCTGAATGGAAGCGGCCTTGAGTCTGCCGAGGAGCTCCACGGCCCGCGTATGCAACGGTACCAGGTGTTCTTTGTTGACTTCGTATGCCCCCAGGACTTGCTGGATCACGAGTTGGGAGTCTCCAAAAATCTCTAGTCCTTGAAGCTTCATTTCGTCGGCCAGCTCGAGACCGATGAGCAGGGCTTGATATTCTGCCACGTTGTTGGAACATGATTCCGATAGCAGGAATGAGAAGGGGAGTATTTCGTTGTCCGGAGTGACGAAGATGACTCCGGCTCCCACTATGTCTTGCCTAGCTGCGCCGTCGAAGAACATTTTCTAGGATGGGGCGACGTCGACGGAGAACACTTCTTCATCTGGGAGATCTTCTGATAACTCCCATTCTGCCGGGAGAGGGTATTCTGCGAGGAAGTCCGCGAGGGCCTGCCCTTTAACCGCTTTCTGTGGCACGAAGGTGATGTCGAATTCAAGTAGCAGCAGGGCCCATTTGGCCAGACGTCCGGAAAGCACTGGTCTCGACATGATGTACTTAAGGGGGTCGGCCTTCGATACGAGTCTGATGGTGTGAGCCAGCATATAATGTCACAGCTTTTTTGTGGCGAAGATGAGCACTAAGCAGACCTTCTCGATTGGGGAGTAATTCAGCTCTGCGCCGACGAGAGTGCGACTCAAGTAGTAGCAAGCTGTCTCCATGCCAAGTTCATTGTTCTGAGCCAGGAGTGCCCCCAAGGATTGCTCCTGGGCGGCAATGTAGAGGATGAGCGGCCTTCCTTGAACTGATGCTGATAGGACTGGTGGCTTCAGTAGATATGCTTTGATATTTTGGAGTGCCTCTTGGCAAGCTTCATCCCATTTGAACGACGCTCCTTTCTTCATGAGGTGACTAAAAGGGTGGCACTTTCCGGCCAGGTTGGCGATGAATCTTCGGATATATGCTAAGTGCCCTTGGAGGCCTCTGAGGTCTCGCACTGTCTTTGGTGCGGGCATATTGACGATAGCATCAATCTTGGATTGATCTATCTCAATGCCACGATGTCGGACGACGAAGCCGAGGAACTTACCTGAGGAGACTCCGAACGCGCACTTGAGTGGATTCATGCGGAGTTGGTACCTTCGAAGCCGTTTGAAGATTAGCTCGAGATCTTATAGATGTGCCGACTTCTTCTTGGATTTCACCACGAGGTCGTCGACATAACACTCCACGTTTTGATGAAGAATGTCGTCGAAGATTTTCTGCATAGCTCGCTGGTAGGTGGCTCATGCGTTCTTCAAGCCGAACGGCATTACTTTATAGCAGTAGATTCCTTTCGGTGTGCGGAATGCCGTGAGCTCCTCGTCCTTGGGTGCCATCCGAATCTGATTGTAGCCCGATGATCCGTCCATGAAAGTTAGCACCTCGTGACCTATCGTCGCGTCCACCATTAGCTCCGTGATTGGCAAGGGGAAGTCGTCCTTTGGACATGCGTTGTTCAAGTCTCTGAAGTCCACGCACACTCGGATTTGGCCGTTCTTCTTTTTGACTGGGATGACACTAGAGATCCATGTCGGGTACTTGACTTCTCGAATGAAGCCGGCTTCGATCAACTTGTTGACTTCGCCTTCTATTTGGGGTACCAGTTCTGGCCGGTAGCGCCTTTGTCCTTGCCTGATAGCGCTGGCTCCGTGTTTGACGCTGAGCTGGTGCACTGCGATTTTGGGGTCGAGGCCTGGCATCTCCTTGTAGGACCATGCGAAGACGTCTCTGTATTCTTTAAGCAGTTTGATGTATGCTGCTTCTTCCTCAGGGGTCAAGAGTGTGCTGACGAATGTAGGCCGAGGCTCCGTCTCTGTGCCCAAGTTGATTTCCTTCAAGTCATCAACGGTGGACTGCCCCCCTTCTTTGAGGACCGGCGGGGCGTCTGGCAACTCGTCGTCCGAAGTAGAAGTATCACCGTTGTCGGGATCCGTGATGGAGATATGATTGACGGCAGCCATGGGTGGGTGGGTGGGTGATGAGACGAAGTCGTCGATTGGCATCCCCAGACGATCAAACACTGACCTCTTCTTTGATTGCTTAACTGACCTGAGTCTCTCGAACACAGACGTGCGTTTTCGATTCGACCAGTTTTTACCACCTCTGGTTTGCTTCTGGAACAAGGCTTGGCATCGAGCCCGTCGTCGTCTTCTCCTGCTGTCGGGATGGCTGGGGTAGGTAGAGCGTCCATTGGAGATTGTCGATCCTTCAGCTGCTTCATCTACCATCCTCGCCCCGATGTAGTTCGAGGTGAAGGTCTTCTTTGCTGCGGTTCTGATGACCAACGGAGCTTGACTGGAGCCGATGCCTCGGCGGTTCGAGGGAATTTGTTCTCCGTTTTGAAACAGTCGAGCTTGCGTTCTCGTCATCCCATGTGGAGTTGCTGCTGGTGGAAGTGTGCCCATGGCGCTTTCTCCGTCGTAGCCAGCTTTGAACAACAACTTAGTCGGATTTTGCCCCCAACTTTCTTTCGGCTTGAATCCGAGCTGATTGGGGTTGATGGATCCGATGGGTCTGCTCGAGTTCGGAGCTTCTGTCAGGCTAGGTAATGGCAACGTCATTTCTTGCAGAGTGATGACATTGGCCTGTGATAACGATGGGGCCAGCTTCCTTGTCGGAGTAGAAGGCGATCGCTCGGATTTACGGAGCCACTGAGGCGCGAGCTGCAGGACAGGCGCCGTTTGGACGGGCAACAGGGTATGTTGCATTGCTCTTGGCTCGGGGCTGATGCGCATCCTTTGCCCAGGTTTCGACGTTCCTTGGACCTTGAGTCTTGCCTCGTCAGAAGGTGGCACCGGATTTGCGGGAAGTGGAGTCTTGTCCTGCTTCACTTCTTCAATCTTCTGGGCTCGAGGGGCTTTAGCTGGAAGAACTTCCACGACTAAGCCCTTTGCTTGGTAGAACTTAGCGTCGGCCAAGTGTGCCTCGGCCTCGTTGAATGGCTTGTCGTCCGCAACTATGCACCTCTCCACGCCTTCTTCGTAGTACTTGAGGCACTGGTGCCAGGTGGATACCACGATGCCGTTCTCGTGCAACCATGGTCTTCCTAACAGGAGACGATATGACGTCTGGCAATCGATGATGTGGAAGAGGACCGTTGTGTCCAGCGGGCCGATTGACAACTTCAGGCGGATGATTCCGATAGTGGACTGTCCGCCCTGGTTGAACCCTTGAATGACCAACTGACTCGGCGAGAGTTGGTCGTTGGTAATGCCGAGTTGCCGCATTGTCTGGATAGACATGATGTTGACGGCGGAGCCACAGTCCAACAGGATTCGGTTCACTGGCTTCTCCTTGATGTATCCCGAAACGTAAAGAGGCCGGTTGTGCAATCGCGTCCCGAGTTGCACGTCCTCATCCGAAAAGGTTATCGTCGCATCACACGAGGCCACAGCTTTGCCCTTCTGGTCGTCCTTCCTTTTCCTTTTGTAGCTATCTGGATCGGCTAAGGCCGCAGCCATTGCCAGGCGAGCCTTCTTCGGGAGATGCAAAGCTTCTACGAGCGGCATGTGCAGGATTGCTTCGTCGTGAGAGGCAGTGCCCCCTTTGTCGGAACCGCCCCCCTCATCGGTGGAGTCACCTTCTTCAGAAGTTTCGCTTTTGTTCTTTCCTTCCGATGCCTCGTGAACTTTGACCATGCAACAAGACACCCTGATGTGTTGGTCCACCTGGAGGAAGTGATCCGGGAAGAACTCTTGCAAGGTTGTCGGCTCTGGATGGCTCTGCTGAAGGAGATCGTCTTGGCTTGCTGGCGGCACTTTGAACACCTTCCTCCCTGGAGTCTTGCTTTTCTTTTTGTAGGTCTTCTGCTTGGTGAACCCCCTCATCACACGGTCTTGTTTAAGCTTCTTTTCTTGCCACGGCTTTCACCGTCGCGGTAGCATGACCCATGCTTCTTCATCGGTGGATTCCCCTCCGCTAGGATGATGGTCGACAGCAGCAACTGGTTCCCTCAAAGGCACTTGTTCTTCTGGAGGCTCTACTGGCTCGTCTTCCGATTCACAGCCGGTGGGCTTGATTTCGTCGATTGAAACGGACGAAGGCTTTGAGTAGAGGACGTAGTAGTCGAATTTCCCCGAAGGTTGGCCCAGCAGACCGACTTCTGGATCTCCCTGCTCGTATCTTTTCTGGAGAGCGTATTGGGACGCAGCCCGACTGGAAGGGACTTGCTCTTCTTGAGGCTCTACTGGCTCATCTTCCGATTCCCAGCCGGTGGGCTTGATTTCGTCGATTGAAACAGACGAAGGCTTTGAGTAGAGGACGTAGTAGTCGAACTTTCCCGAGGGCTGGCCCAGCAAACCGACTTCTGGATCTCCTTGCTCGTATCTCCTTTGGAGTGCCCGTTGGGATGTGGCTTTGCTTGGAAGAGGTGCTGGCGTGAGCGATGATTGCCCCCGGGGCAGCGGCGTTTCCTCCTCGGTGAGCGCAGGAGTACGTTGACATCGCTTCGAGACTTTCGGCTGGGAAGTTGACTTAGCGATTGGCGCTTGATGGTTGATGCGCAATTTGGGCGTGCTTCGCCGAGCAGCAACGAGTACTGGCGAGAAGGAGCCGAAGGTGATGGACGTCATGTTGGCCGTAGCAACCTCTCCGGAGTCGATCTCTATCTTTCCTTGCTTTGCGAGCGCCATTATTTTCTCCTTGAAGACGAAGCATCTTTCGATGGGATGACTTACCACTCGGTGATATTTGCAGAAGAGAGGGTCGTCAACATGATGCATCTGCTCAGGCCTTTTCGAAGGAGGGAACTCTATCATCTTCTCTTGCAGCAGTTGGTCGAACATGGAGGAGACTTCCGAGTCTGGGAAGGGGTACTCCTTGGCTTCGAGCTC
The DNA here is from genome assembly GCA_947650365.1 of Chamaelirium japonicum. NCBI lineage: Eukaryota > Viridiplantae > Streptophyta > Magnoliopsida > Liliales > Melanthiaceae > Chamaelirium > Chamaelirium japonicum. The sequence goes on from OX393550.1 coordinate 89,535,787, forward strand.
CTCGAGAGTCATCCTTTGTCTTAGCGGCGGAGGCGGTGGTATGGCGACTCCCTTCTTCTGATCCGGCTTACCACCGATCTTGAGCGGTTTGGAGGTTGAAGCGACGTCCGCAACATTGACTTGTTTCGGTTTCGGTGCCGGTGGCTTGTCCTTCTCCACCTTCAAGAAGTCTTTGTTCTTCGAGTCCCCGCGGCTTGCTAGGCTGAGTTCCATGTCGTGAGCCCGAGTCGCGAGTTCTTTGAAAGACCGAGGCTTGATACCTTTGAGGATGTAGAGCAGGCCCCAGCGCATGCCTTGGGTGCACATCTCGATGGCCGATTCTTCAGACAAGCGATCTCGTGAATTCAGTGCGAGGTTCCTCCATCTGTCGATGTAGTCGATCACCGGCTCGTCCTTCCTTTGCTTGACTGCAGTAAGCTCGGTCATGCTGACGTTTCGTCTGGTGCTGTAGAAGCGATTGAGGAACTCCCTCTCCATCTGATCCCAGCTATCGATAGTCCCTGGAGGAAGATCAACGTACCAGTCGAACGTGTTGCCTTTGAGGGTGCGAACGAATTGCTTCACCATCTCATCGCCATATGTGCCGGCATTATTGCAGGTCTCGATGAAGTGGACGACGTGCTGTCTTGGATTTCCCTTTCCGTCGAAGTGCTGGAATTTTGGTGGCTGGAAGCCAACTAGGAAGCATAGTTGCTGGATCCTCGTGGTGTAGGGCTTCGAGTATACTGCCGTGATCGGAGGAAGGCCACTGCCGTGAGAACGCATCATGTCAGCTATCAACGCTTGGACTTGCTGAGCATTCATCGTTGCCGTTGCCGGAGGTTGTATGGCCACCGAGGCTGGCGCTGGGGAGACGACTTCCACTGGGATGGGAGCCGATGAGAGTGCTGGAGTAACTGCTTGAATCGTCGGAACGTCTGCAGGGGCGGGAGTTGAATACGGAAATGGAGCGGCTACTGGAGAAGCGACGGGTTGGCCGACTGCTGCCGCGTCCTTTACGCTTAGCTTTTGGAGCAGAGCATTGATGTGACGATCCTTCTCCTCCATCAGCCGAGTAATCTGCGCCATGTGCTCGTTCATCTGCATGACTTGGAGCTGAAGAGCGGACGGAGGGTGGTGACGGAGAACGTCTCGATGTTGCATGTTCGCATCCTCGCCGTCATCATCGGAGACGTAGTTACGCTGACTTGCTTCTGGCTGATGATTGGTGTTTGCCCCCTGCAGAGGAGGTGCAACGCCCGCTGGAGAACCCGAACGGGCTCGGGGCTGGGGCTGGTCCTCCCTATACTTCTGGACATGGACTCCAGGATCGAGGCTCGTTTCTTCATGCACCAGGGCCTCGTCGGCGCTTTGGCGAGCATCTTCGGTAGTAGCTTCTGGCACGAAGACGTCCGCAAGAGTCCGAGTACGCCGAGTGTAGACGCGTACCATCGGGGGAGGATCACCCTCCGGATGTACTGGATCACCGTGTCGGAGTAGAGGAGACTCGGCAATTGGTGAGAGGCTTGGGGCAAACGCATCGTTGCTTGTTCCAGCCATTGCAAACTTCAAGCAGCTTCTTCAGCCATACGGATGAAAGGAGAAGAGGTCCCACCGGGCATGCCAGAAATTTGTATGCGCGGAAAAAAGCACGGGTCGTCTTTATTGCGCAAAACGAGATTACAGGTGTGGCCAGGACCCGGGTGGCTCGGGTGTAGCGAGTCCGGGTTGCGGCGAGTTTTGATCAGAGGATTTGTGGGAAAGATCTTCTGGAGGATCCCTTTGATCCGCGTCTCCACGGGGTGTTCGTGCGAGAGCTCTGAAGGAGTTGCCTAGGACAGGGGTCTTTACAGGGTGAGGGTTTTGGGGAGGCTAAGGAATGTCCACCGTTGCTCTGTCCCTTCCGTGCTTCGCGCTTTCTCGGCTAAGGGGTTTTCGGCTTCGTTCCTCGGTCTTCGCGTCTTCCTCGTTCCTTGCTTGACCTCGGAGTCCTTGATCGTCGGTTCGCGGCGTCGATCGTGCTTTTGGCGTTGGCTTTGGCTTCGGCTTTTTGGCTTTGGCTTGGCTCCGGCGTGGCTCTGGCTTTTGCTTTGCTTCGACACTTGCACTTGGACGTAGCTGGGAGAGACTTGCGATGCTTTTGTTCTTCCGGACTTCGCGTCGTATCGGCTAGAACGTGCGGTGCTTTTGCTCGTGGCCGGCGTAGTCGCTTGGCTTTGGCACTTGCGTTACTTTGACGCGGGCTTTACTAGGGCTTTGCTTTGGCTTCTTGCGTAGACTTTAGCTTTAGCGTCAACTCGATCTTCTTCTTCAAACGACGTGGGCTACTTCTCCAGTGCTTTGACAGTTTGCGTGTCGGCTGGACTTCTCTTCTTCTCCGGGCTTTCTTGGCGTGATCAGAGTCGAAAAACGCTTTCGAAGATAGTGGGGGTAGCACTGATCTCCGTGCGACGGTTGTGGCGTCGGCTTTTGTTGATGAAGACGATGAGGATAGCGACGGTCTCCGTGCGACGGTTGTAGCGTCGACTTTTGTTGGTGAAGACGGCGGGGGTGACGACGCTTCAGATGGTCTGCTCCAGGCTTTCTTCTTCGTGGATGGCACAGGCGTTTGTTGAAGACGATGGGGTGATAACGCTTCGTTTCTCTCCTCCGGGCTTTTGGAGCTTGATCGGGATCGAGGATTTGTTGGAGCCGACGGGGTAGTGCCGCTCCGAGCTTCTTCTCCGGCCTTTGCTTCTGGCGTCTTCGGAGTCGAAGGGTCTTCTTCTCCGAGCTTTCTTCTTCGTGCATGGAGTCGAAGTCTTGATCTTCGTGTGCAAGGGTCTTCACGTTGATGAGGGCTTTCAGTAAGCCGATCCCGACGGGACAGGCTTGACCGTGCCTCGTGAAGCCTTGGGTCGATGAAGAAGCGTCTCCACTTCTGCAGAGCTCCCGCGCTTCGTCTTCAGTCTTCAACCATCGACCTTGGTGGCGGTTATGGCGTCAGTTTCTTCTTCGGGCTTTTGGGCTTGATCGGAGTCGAAGGCCTTGTTGATGACGACGGGTGTAGCGCCGCTTCTCTTCTTCTCCGGGCTTTTGGGCTTGATCGGAGTCGAAGGCTTTGTTGATGACGACGGGTGTAGCGCCGCTTCTCTTCTTCTCCGGGCTTTTGGGCTTGATCGGAGTCGAAGGCCTTGTTGATGACGACGGGTGTAGCGCCGCTTCTCTTCTTCTCCGAGCTTTTGGGCTTGATCGGAGTCGAAGGCTTGTTGGAGACGACGGGGTAGTGCCGCTCCTCTTCTTCTCCGGGCTTTGCTTCTGGCGTCTTCGGAGTCGAAGGGTTCTTCTTCTCCGAGCTTTCTTCTTCGTGCACGGAGTCGAAGTCTTGATCTTCTTGTGCAAGGGACTTCACGTTGATGAGGGCTTTCAATGGACTAAGTCGATCTCGAAGGGACCGGCTTGCCCGTGCCTCGTGAAGCCTTGGGTCGATGAAGAGCGCGTCTCCACTTCTGCAGAGCTTCGTCGCCTGGCCATCCGACCGACCCCTTGAGCCTTCCCCCTCCCCCTCTATTTATAGGCGAAGGGGGGAGGGAGAGATATGGGAAGTTTTAATTTTAAATCCCTTTAATATCTCCCCCATAATTGCCCAAGATTTATTCATCCATTGATGAGGGGAATAAGTCTTTATTCGTCTTCCTTTTCTGGCGGGGCAATTATGGCTGGAGTTTGCACACAAAATTGATGGCGATCGGGCGCTTCTTCTTGTGCGTCGGATCGAGGGATCGGCGCAGATCCGCGTGTGTGCAGACGTCATGCGCAACCTCCCCCCGCGCATTGCGGTAGTTCTTTCCTTTTCTTTCTTTTCTTTCCTTTTCTTTTCTTTCCTTTTTTCTTTTCTTTCATTTCTTTTCTTTCCTTTTCTTTTCTTTCCTTTTCTTTTCTTTCCCTTGCAAGGCCGGCCCCTTTTTTTTCTTTTCTTTTCTTTCTTTTTTTTTCTTTTTTTTTCTTTCCTTTTCTTTTCTTTCCTTTCTTTTCTTTCTTTCTTTCTTTTCTTTCCTTGCAAGGCCGGCCACCCCCCCTAATGGGGTTCGGTCTTGTAGTAGGGGGCCGGGTGGGCCCCACTTGAGGATGGGCCCACCGGCCCCCCCTTGTTGGGTGCGAATCGGGTCCGAGTCGTCGGGTTTGCATCCACGTAGGGGCCTTCGAGTCGGGTCCGGGTCCGAGCGCGTCGGGTTTGCATCCACATAGGGGCCTTCGAGTCGGGTCCAGGTCCGAGCGCATGTCGGGTCCGCATCCGCGTAGGTGCACGCAAGTCGGGTCCGGGTTAGACACAATTTCTGTGTCTACAAATGTCATCAACACATGAGCCAATTGTATTTGTTGCGTGCATATTAAGCAAAATCGTCAATTGGTCTTGCCACGTTAGCTAGAAGTTTGTTATGGTTTAGTAATTGATCGAGACCCTCTACAAATAGTGATATCCCCTCCGGGTCAGGTACGTTCTCAAGATCTCATATTTCTCCCCTAACTTTTCTCTTTTTGGAGCGATCACTGACTTGAGTGTTGGAGGATGGATCTAGGAGATCGCTCTCCTGGTGTTCTTTGTGTGTTTTTGCACAGATCGACAGTCAAGAATATAACACTCACTTCGACCTCGACAAAACTGGCGTGCGTCTAGGGAACATGAAGGAGAGTCCCATAATAATTTCAACTCTCTTTTCTTTGTTTCTCCTCTCAAACGATCTTGAGTTTTAGATTGCGAGTTTTCATCAATTCTTAGTTAGTAGTCATGCGATTGGGGTCTGAAAATGAGTTTCTTGAGTGATTCTTCCTTTGGTTTTTTGGTTGGCAGTCTATCATCGAGATATGTTTATCATTTCTTCGGACGTTTTGTTTTCATGGTCCATGTTGATTGCTTGACCTTGGTCGAAGATCATGAGTCTTGCTTTCGTTTCCATTTCCGATTAGGATCATTGATCCAGTTTTTGTTGGCGGATTTTGATTTATCATTCCTGAGCCATTCTTTGATCGTGACTGCAATTCGAGTCTCTTAGCTGGCTCTCGGAAAATGGCTCCTACGTTGAAGAACACTTGGGTGCCGGCAGAAAACATGAGGGTTGCATTAGTGGCGAGGTAACCGGCAACCCACCGAGAACTGCCAGGGGAGGATCATGGAAGCAATCGTTGCATTGCATCGATCTAACAACGAGAAGAACCGCCTCTTAGAAAAGCGGATGGACGCAATGGCGACTAGGAGTGCTTCATACTCAACTTTGACGCTGAATCCCTGTTTTGATTGACATCGTTCACAACCTAGTGAAGATACCTTCGATTTGGAGGAAAACTTTGGCTATGAATACTAGGGCATAAGGGGTCTCACCGGTAGGTTCTCACCATGTGGTCTTTTATGCCCACAAGATTCCAGGTAGCTCCTCTGTCCATTGCCCTCTAACTCGATCCACCTTCGTCTTGAGGCCTTATAGTAGAGTTTTGGTAATTCTTTCTACCTGCATATTTTCATGTGGATAGCGGTGGCTAAGGGTGTGTTTGGTCGCAGGGAAAGTGTTTACAAAAAAAAAATTATCATAAAGGAAAGAAAAAAAGAAAGGATTTTGGAATGCTATAGTACTTTCATTGTAACTATAGTAATTTCGGAGTTGCTACAATGATTTCATTGTAACTATAGTGATTTTGGAGTGCTACAGTTTTTTGGACTGCTACAGTGATTTCATAATACTATAATATTTTCAGAGTACTACAGTATTTCAAAGTGTTATAGTATTTGGAACAATGATTTCCGAGTGGTATAATACTTTTGGACTGCTACAGTGATTTCGACATCTGCAATGATTTGGGTTAAGTTTAGGGTTAGGGTTCACTGTTAGGTTAGGGGTATAGAATTAGGTTTAGGGTTAGGGATCACTATTTAGGGTATAAAATTAGGGGGTTAGGGTTGATTGTTAACGTTAGGGGTATAAAATTAGGGTTAGGTTAGGTTTAGGGTTCACTATTTAGGGTTAGGTTTGTCGACAACTCTTGGGAGGTCTCCAACCTTCACTTCGTAGACAACACCCTCCTTTTCAATGCCGCCAACCCTGCTGAGATTACGGTTCTCAAGACCCTTCTACTATACTTCCAACTAGCCTCAGGCTCAAGATCAACTTCTCCAAGCCTTCCCTTTACTACATTGGCAACAATCTGGAGACGGGTACTTGTCTCACAAGGATCCTAGACTTTAGACTAAGCGACCTGCCGTTCAAGTATCTGGGATATTCTATCTCCGACATAAAGCTGTCGAAGGAATCTTGGATGAAACTTATTCAAACGGTGGAGAGACGACTCTCGAGTTGGAAGGAAAATCACCTTTCTATTGGTGAAAGACTTACCCTCGTCAATTCCGTCCTATCTACCATTCCCTCCTACTTTCTCGATCTCCTTCTACTCGCTGTCGATCTGGGTTATCAAGAAGATTGACAAGATTCGGAAGGGAAGCGCTTGGGGCTTCATGATCTTATTCCCTACTCGGTTGGGGGAACGTTTGTAAGTCCAAAGATCAGAGCGGCCTGGGCATTATTGGGACTATCTCTCTCTTTTAGATGGGTGTCATCCGAGTGTCTTCGATTTTCCGATGTGGGAACAGATTGATTGTGGGAAACATCTATCAGGTCGCTTCTGGGAGGATATCTGGGTTAGGGACCTACCTCTTCGTACCCTCTTTTACAACCTTTACGATCTAACCCCTAACAAAAGAGAGATTTTGTTTAGTCTCAGGATACCGTTTGAGGTGGGTGTATTATACGGAGACTCACATAATGCTTGCAGGAGCTTGGCTCTCACCTGGACGTGCTCAATTAGGTAACACTCATTGGGGAACCAGATTCCTCAGGATGGAGGTTGAAAGCCTATACAGATTTATGAACTTCGCGCGGAGTCTCGTGTCTGTTTGCCAAGTCCATTTAGCGCGGAAAATGCCCCCCTAAGACCAAGATATTCATGCTACTCACCTTCAAGGATAAGGTTTGACAAATGTAAATATTATGAAGTGTAAACATTCTGGGGTTTCAGACCCCACTTGCGTCCTCTGCGGCGGGGCAGATGAGACAACCAGCCACCTTTTTCTGCAATGCGACTTCTAATAACAGGTGTGTCATTACTTCTTGCTCAAGCTAAACCTGCGCTCCTCTCCGACGACTATGACTTTCCCTATAGGGCCTATAGTGGAAAAGAAGGATCAAGCACACAGATAGGAAGGGCTGGGACACTCTTGCTATTGTCGTCTGTTGGGCCATCTAGCCAGATAGGAACAAGTTGATCTTCCAGGTGAAGAACAGTACAACGACGACTGTTATCACCCTTATTAAATCCCTTATCCACCTATGGGCTTGTAACCTACCGCCGGGGCCAAAGTCCTTCCTTTTTAATCTCTGAAACTAGAATGGTCCCCCCCCCTCTCCTTCTCCCTCATCATATGTAAATTACTTCTATTTTATTAATCCACTGATTGGGTCTAGGCCGAACCCCCCCTCATCCACCGAGAGGGATTTCTAAAAAAAAAACTATTTAGGGTTAGGTTTAGGGTTCACTATTTAGTGTTAGAGTTCACTATTTTGGGTATAGAAGTAGGGTTTGGGTTAGGGTTTTAGAATTTGGTTAGGGTTAGGGTTATGGTTTTACAACATAAAAAACTTTTTAAAATTTGGAAATGTTTTTGTTGTATTGTGTAATCGATTTAACTAGACGTCTAATGGAAGGGCATGTGAATCATTTTACTAGCCGTTGGACCTATTTCAATACAACTTTGAGCCGTGGATTTCTCTTAATAGAAATTTTTTTTGGGGACCTACTGTTAATGGAATGTTATTAAATGGACCTAATGCAAACTCCACCCAAAAAATTAGGGATAATGTCGTCTAAGGTCCTTGACCAGGGATCGGTTTAGTGATAATGACCGACAAAGAGATGATTTAACATTAGGTCCCTCTGGTTGGAAAATATCCATTTTACCCATACATGCTACATGTAGATACAAGGAAATCATATGAAGAATAAGAATCCAGTGATTTTTTGCTACAACGATTTCACTGTAGTATTTTTGTTAATAATGAGACTGTTCAAAAAAAGAAATGCTACAGTGGTTTTACTGTAGCATTTTTTAAAAACGATATTTATCAAAAAAATAAATACTACAATGATTTCACTATAGCAAAGAGTACCAATTAGGATATGAAGAATAACAATTGCTACAGTGATTTCCCCGTAGCAAAATTTTTTATTTTCAAGAATTTTCAAAACAAAATGCTACAGTGACCTCACAATAGCAAAGACTAAAAATTCGGAAATGAAGGGTAACAATTGCTACAATAATTCCACTGTAGCAAAATTTTCAATGTAGCAAATTTTTATTTCAAGATTTTTCCAAAAAAAAATAATACTACAATGATTTCACTATAGAAAAAAATAATAAAGAGTAACAATTGCTACAGTGATTTTACAGTAGCAAAAAAAATTTATCGAGATTACTAAAAACAAGGGGGGTTATGTGTCTAAGGTCCCTGACAACATATCGAAGTTGTGAAAAGGACAAGCAACATATGCTTTTGACTTAAGGTTCCTGGATAGTTGATCGGTTTGGTGTAAAGGCCTGTCGTAACCCAATTTTACCCTCACCAAATCTAAAAATGCCAAACGCATCACCCATCAAGCAGCGATGGCAGCGGGCGACTCTTCTTGCGACGACGTCGGCCTTCGCCTCCTCCCGTAGCCTCCTTCTTCCTCCTCAATAGCGGGAGCAGTGGTGGCGAACAACAATGGCATTGAGGGATTAGGTTAGGAGCATCTCCGATAGTGATGGGGGGTTTGGTTAGGTCCGACAGCAGCGGGGGTTTGGTTAGGTTCGACGGCGACGGGAGGTTCGGTTAGGAGTAGCTCCGCCGGCGGGGGAGGGGGGGGGGGGGTCGGTTAGGTCCGGCGGCAGTGGGAGGTTATATTAGGAGCAGCTACGACGACGGCAGGTGGTGGGGTGTTCAGTTATGTTTAATATTAGGTCTAGGGTTCATCCCATGGCCAGTAGATTGGTAGGTTTAGATATAAATGGAGTTGCATCAAATGAAAAATTGAAGTTGGAGAAGGGTATTTTCGTTCTGCAATTTGGTTGTCCTTCAGGCCTTTCGAACTTTTGACTAGGGATGGACCGCTAAGCCCCCCCCCCCCCCCCGCCCCCCCCCCCCCCCCCCCCCACAAAAAAAAAAAAAAAAAAATGCTATAGCTATTTCGCTAGCGAAGAGTAACTATTCGGAAGTAGTAGTGTAGTACTATCTTAAAAAAAAAAAAAACAATTACTATAGTGGTAGCGAGGGTAACAATTCAGTGATTGAAGTGTAACAATTGCTATAAAGATTTCACCGTAATATTTTTTTTCTTGTGTTTTTTTTTTCAAAAAGATTGCTACACTGATTTTAGTGTAGCAAAGAGTAACAATTCGAAAATAAAAGTAACAATTGCAGATTTTAGTAATATGCGCATTTTTTTGTCATTATAAGGAAGCAAAGTCAACAATTCTAAATATATCTTTTTCGAAAGGGATCTGATGCAAAACCATCTTATTGTCTATCATTTAGCTAAAAAGGTTAAGAAAAAAATTTAATGACATTCTTTGATGACCGGTAACTACGACCGACCAGTGGCATTATGCCACATACACCACATAGGGGTAAGGTGGTAATTTGAAGAGGCTAAGGTGGTTATTTTCATTGGGGTTCAAATTAACTTTTTACCCTATGTGGTGCATGTGGTGCAATGTGGTCGGTCATAATTACCCATCATCAAAGGAGGTTGTCAAATTTTTTTCTCAAAAATGATCTCCTTAAAATTACCCCAAAAGACACCGGATCAGTGGCATGGTCTCCAAACCTGAGAGACAACTTGTTAACCTTTGTTCGGATCCGTGTTTGACCGGCATCATCAATCCATATGTCTCAACGCGCATCCGATGGTCTAGAGAGCTCCTTAGTGGTCGAAGTAGGGCAGGTTTTTGGATGGATCGAATCATAATAGAGGTGTTCGGAAAATTTCCAAAAACTTTCAGAATCCCAAATAGTATTCCGATCTCGAAATTTCATAATTTCAAAATCCAATTCCTGAAATTTTATGGAATTATCGGAATTTTTCAGAATTCCCTAATTTTGGTAGCTTTTTGGCCTTTTTTTTTTTGAATATTTTAATTTTGGTAGAATTTTGGAATTTTCGAAATTGCACATCACATGCTGCTTCAGATGAGTCTTGGTTGGGTTGGGTTGGGTTGGGTTGGGCTGGGTCGGGCAAATGGTGGAGACAGTAGAATAAGATTTGGTTGGGATTTAGGATTTTTGAGTTTAATATGCGGTGCATCGCGGACTATTGCCTGCTGGTGTTGAGTTGGACTCATTTTAAATTTAAAAAAAAAATGAGGTGCCATGTCCTTGGGTGAGGCCCGAAGCAACGGCTTTAGTGGCTTTGCCCAAGGGCCAATAATGCACAACACCTGCTACTTCGGATGGGTTTGAGTCGGGTCGGGTCGGGTTGGAATAAAACATCAAAAGATTTTGGATTTTTTCGGATCGGATGTTTTCCAAAATTTCGGATCGGAAATCGGAATTTCTAGAATACTCAGCTCTCTTCCAATTCTGATCCGATTTTTTTTATCAGAATTTTCGAAAATCAGAATTTCAGAATTCGGATATAATTATATGGTGCCAAAATCAGAATTTTTCGGATTGATTTCGGACGGAATCGAAATTTCCGTTCCAACTTGCACCCCTAGGTCGAAGGTTCACTCAGGCAAGCTCCTCTCTCTCTCTCTCTCTCTCTCTCTCTCTCTCTCTCTCTCTCTCTCTCTCTCTCTCTCTCTCTCTCTCTCTCTCTCTCTCTCCCCTAACGTGACATCATACACATCATGAGAGGCTCAATGTTAGGGGTGGGACTTGGGCGGGTTGAAGGGTCTGCCCATTCCCAACCCGACCTCTACACACCTCAATCCGTTTTGCTCGTGAAACCTAGGGAACCCATGAAACCCAACCCGTGCTAGCCCATGTTGGGTTGCCCGGGTTGCTCAGATTGCCTAATTTGCCAAAACATGGGTGAGTTGGTCGGGTTTAATTTGATTACAATAAATAAAAATATTTGATCTTTAAAAACTACAACAAGAAGAATTTTTTTAAATTATTCTATTAACCAACAATTGTCACCACTATAAAAAATAAAATCAACCAACATCACTCTCTCTTTGTAATTCTTAAAAGCTTCCATCACATTATGAAATGGTTGTATTGATAGATCAACAATAGCAACCCTACAAGCATGTATGCCACTGTACTTATCTACTCGGGTTATATCCACTCCCATCCAAATTAAAATCGGGCTGATCTTTTTTTATCCAAAATTCATCCAAGATTTTAACCAAGTTTGCTAATGTTTGTCTATTGTTCGGGTTGGACGGGTCGGGTTCGGGTCCAACCTGCCCAATTCCCACTCCTACTCAGTACTCAGAGTCAACAGTAAGGTAAATTATTAATTTAGGGGGTGACGAAATCAATCTTCCATCTCTTTAAATCGGATGAATCCGGCCGTCTTTCTGCATCGGAAATCAGCAGCTGCAGATGGGGTCATTCTTCTCCTCCCTCGCCAATCCCGCCACCTCGCCGGACGGGGACTCCGCCGTCGTCGCCCTCCACACTAGAGAGAGCTGGGACGCCCACTGGCACTCCCACAAGTCCTCCAACAAGCTCGTAAGTCCGATCCCCCCCCCCCCCCCCCCTCCCCCCTAGGGTCTCCAATGCCTCCAGAAGGATTCAGATCCGGTTCCTGATTGGGTTTTTGTTTTGTGTGGCGGCGTTGTGACGGTGGTGATGCGGATCGGGATTCGGGGGGTAAGGTGGTGATCGACTTCTCGGCGTCGTGGTGCGGGCCGTGCCGCTTCATCGAGCCCGCCGTCAAGGCCCTCGCCTCCAAGTACGCCGACGCCGTCTTTGTCAAGATCGACGTCGACGAGCTCTCGGTATGTCGTAACCCCCCCCCCCCCCCCCCCCCCCCCCCCCCCTCCGTCTGCAGATCAAGGCTAGGGTTTCGGATGGATGGATTGGTCGGTGATCGAACGTTGTTCAAACAGGAGGTGTCGGCGCAGTGGAGGGTGCAGGCGATGCCGACGTTCGTGCTGTTGAAGGGAGGGGAGGAGGTGGGCCGGGTCGTGGGAGCAAAGAAGGATGAGCTCGAGAGCTGCATCGTGCGGCTCCGCTGAGCTGATCGTGTGGTGCTCCCGCCACCGCTACAGCTACCTCGATCACGGTGATTGAGTACAAGTCCTTTCATTTCTACCTTTCCTAATAACTTTCATCAATGTTATTCTAGGTCTCTCATGTTGTATCGATCCATAACAACCATTGCGATCGATGATGATCAAATGTGCTGAAATTACTTGTATCGTGTGATGATTGTTGAGAGTGTCCACTGGTTTAGTCCCACATCGGTAAGGGGGGAACCCAATGGCTGCGGACCTCTCCTTACAACCGGGGTTTTGGGATATGAGGGTATCTAATGTGGTATGAGAGCTGGTCCGTCTCCTGCTCCTGCTCCGGATGTGCCCCTACATATTATGTCTTACCATCATAAAGGGGTGGTGTTGAGATAGTCCACTGGTTTAGTTTCACATCAGTAAAGGGGGGAATCCATTGGCCGCTTCATATACCCTCTGTGGACCTCCCCTTACAACCTGGGTTTTGTGGGTGAGGGTATCTAACGATGATTATCTGGATGGATATGATGTCTTGTTATATTCATCCCTTCATTTAGTCGTGTTGTTAGATTGTTAAATTGGGAGATATGCAATGGTTCTTGACTTGGAATTATATGTTTTGAAAGAAGGGTTTTTTTTTTCAAAGGGAGAGGGTTTCTTGGTCCACTGGTTTAGCGAATTTGTTAGACCAGTGGCACAAATGATCACCCTACAGATTCTAAAACTTCTAGTACCATCAAATGTGCTCATATACCCCTCGTCTCCCGGTACTGTAGCAAAATAAACAAGGCGGGGGATTTCGAGGGGCTCCGAATTCCTTCGCCATAGTAGTTTCTTGCTACTGCTCTAGCTGGAGTTTGGCAAGAGGAGTAGCGGTGAAATCGGCTGGTGTGCCCCCCCTGATTTGAATAAAACAAAACCCTTTTCCGGTTGGAGTGCTCTTCAATTCCCATTCCACACTTTGTCTGCGTGGCAGGTAGGAGCCCCGAGTTGAAGGTACTCAAAGTCGGAGAATCCAACAAAAGTGTGCTAACATTAACAAGCACACCACCCCAATAAAAGTGAAGGATGGTGGAGATTGAAACACACTTGTGCGGCTAAAAGTGAAGATGCCTCTTGACTTCGAGAGTCTGTTGTTGGGAAATACAAAGACAATCGGCATCCACGTCTAGTGCAGCACAGAATCGCATTCGAGCTTGGATTCGGAGAGCTCTTTCTCGAGGAATTCCTGCTGATCGCGTTCGTTGAACAAAGGTAGCTTGAAGAGGGTCTGATGACTTATGTTGGGTCTTGCCAATCAATGGCTTCATTCATTGCCTTTGAGCCGTATGGCTACTCCTCTGAGTATGGTTAATCAACAAAGTCTAATTTTTCATCTGATTTGATTCTATAGATTATGAGGTTTTCTTTGTTGGCCTGTCAATGGCAACCCAACCCAACCCAACCCAACCCAGTTTCGGCTAGTGGTTTGTGGAAGGTCTTATGGACCCCATAGAGGTATCTGCCGAGTCACTAATCCCGTGCCCCCTCAGAGCTAGTTGTGAGGGGGAGGGGGGCAAGGATTTTCCACTCCTAATCGATGTGGGACTATCCACCCGCGCACATAGCATGTTTCAAATTCAACGGGGATTTGCTCATACGCAAGGAGAAGTGTCAGCGGGGACAAAGAGTGTGCGATGAGGCCACACGAGGGGAGATGGAGTGGGGCCTACTCTGATACCGATTCACAAATCCCGTATCCCCTCAAAACATGGTGTGAGAGGGATGGGGCAACATGTATATGAGGATACGGATCTCCCACCCCTAATCGATGAGGGACTATCAGCTCAACAAAATTAAACTTTCTAGATGAAGATATTTCGGGATATAAATCCCTCTAAATTATCATCGCATGATCGGGGGGATGCATACCTCCAATATATGCCCCTGTTGTTCTTTGGAGGAGGAAGACAACATTTGGGATTTTGTATTTTGGACCTTGTGTATGATTGTTTCCTTTCTTATAGTTCTTATGGGATTTGGGTTTAGGCTTACTAGTCGAATTGGAGGGGCCCTCTTCCAATACATTTGCTATGGAAAACATGGGGGTGAAGCCATTCTTCTTCTCATTCTTTTTTTTTTTTCAAGAGAAGGTGACATCCCTATATGGGAGGGGATTAGGCAGACCCCAACCAGTGTATTATAAATAGAAGTAATATATATAGTACATAATAATGAACTCAAAAGAGTTGAGTTCGAAAAGGCAAAATAAATAAATAAATAAATAAAAATAAAGCATGCCTAGCCCAGAGTATAACCCGAACATGATCGCTAGATCAATGTCCATCCAAAGATCAGGAATCAGGTTCTCATGAGAGATTGTCCCTTGTTGGAACCTTGCAATCTTTTCGCATAGCGTGCCCAGTCTCATCACCTCATGTATGGGCATCTCTGACATACTGAGTTGCCAGTTACATTCCAATTGTTAAAGAACCTCGATTGGAGTCAAGCAGATGGGTAAGCTAGGATCTCTAGAGCAAGCGGGACTAGGGCGGGGTAGTCGGTGGTGCGTGCTCGGTTCAAGAGCTCTAGATTTAGCTCAACGTGAAGCACGTACTTCGATCAAATATGGACCAAGATTTGCTAGTCGTGGACTATACCGCATGGACAATGAGAGCAAGGGGATGTAGTTGTCCCGATCGCCTTGGCAAAGTTGAAATATGCCTTCTCCTTAGCCTCACCTTGTGCCGCCACTCGAGCAACACCATCAGCATCCCCGTCTTATACACCATCAGCCAACTCATTGCAATAAGCACTCACATCCCCTCCAGACTAAGCATTCACAACCTCAAAGGCATCGACATCAGCAAAAATATGTTCTTCTCTGCTCACAACAACCACTATGTTCTGCACATTAGCTTGGCATGTTTCTGCACCCTCTCAGCATCATTATCAACCTCACTGCTCACAATACTCCTCACAGCACCAATAGTCGCCTTGTACACATCCCTCCCTTACGCAACATCAGCTACTATGGCTGAAGTCAGCACCAATTCTTTAGCTGCAGTGTCAACAACTTGGACTACCATATCAACAGGAGGCATATTAGCAGTTAAAGGGAGCCCTTCATCACACACCTCAGTAATCACTTGGGCACCTACACCCTTATCGTCACATGTTGACTGCATGTTCATCCGAAATGCCTTCTCGCAGTGCACAGGAGGTTCAACTTCCACACTGGAAGACATGCAGCAGCAGTAGCATTGCCCACTCTGGACTCTAGTCCTTGGGCTGTGTGGAGAGAAGTGAAGAGGAGGGAAATCCTGGTCAAGCACAACAGATTGCCGCTGAGAACTGGCTCCTATAGCTCTTGAATCTGTGTTGGGCATTTCCGCAGGCACCTTGAGGGCGGATTCAACATCATCAGGCATGAGTGTGGCATCCCCTGTTCTCCACCAACAAACGAGGCTCATCCCCTTTGCTACCATGTGTGAATTCTACGATGGTACCACAGATCTGCAGGCCTTTGCTCCCCATGGTGCAACAACCCTTGTGCTTAACATTGCAATCGTTCCAAATCGAGTTGAAGGTTCAGAAATCTGAAACCGGAACTAGTTCAGAACAAAAAAAAAAAAGGAGAAGTTTGACATAAGTCCTTTTTGAGAGATTCAGGACACGTTAATTTCAAAATATAGCTCAAGTCCCTCCCGTCTAATATATTCTTTACGAATGTATACCCTTTATGAGCACGAGTGCATACTTGTAGGGATCTTAGCTAATATAGCAAAATAGTTAAGGACCCAGACCTAATTTACCGGAAAAAAGCCAGAGAAAATTAAGATTAAAATAAAATAACAAAACATTTTTAGGTCATGGGTGCCCATATTGGAACGAAATCGGAGTGCATTCACATCCACTTGTAGAGGGGTACATTTACGTCGGGCCAAGCCCAAGCCCAAGTCGCCCAAGCCCGAACCCAACGTGGCGGGGCGCACAAGAAACATGTGTGCTCCTCATACTATATCTATGTCACACTCCAAGTTGATGGTTTTTCGCTATAAGACTAAACCAAACATGCATGTTCGATTTCTCTCTAATTTTGTCTCTCTGCTCTCGCTCGGTAGAGGCCGGATGCGCATCACGTGGCACATAGAAGCATCATAGCCATTTCTCTCTCTCTCTCTCTCTCTCTCTCTCTCTCTCTATGATATAGAGTGATGATTTACTAGGTGGTGGTGGGAGGGGGGTGAGCAGAAGGAGGAGAAGAGAAAGCGAAGGCGACGACAATGACAATGCAGATGATGACAAGGAGGGAGGAGAAGAGTGTTGTTGGGGATCTTTGTATGGGTGAAGAGGGGGAGGAGAGGAGAGGAGGGCCGTGGTGGGGATTGGAGAGGGGGTGGGGGGAAGGGACGATTGTGATACTTTTTGTGCCACACGGTGAGCATCCAACCTCTAACGAACGATACTGGAGAGAGCTGAAATTGGAGAGAAGGAGCTTATTGAGCAAAAGATTCATCTTTTTCTTTCCCCTTAATACTCACTAACCCACTGGGCCACTATGGTTCATCCAAATGCTTCCATCTTTTTAGTATCAGCACTCGTGTTTTTTGCACCCAACTTATTTAGGTGGGTTTGTAATGGCACCCCTAATAAACCCAAAATATTCCTGTCCCTAATGTCCATACGACCAACCCATCACCCCCACCCTCATTGCTCCTTGCCTCTTTGCTACCGTGTCCTCCCTCCTCCACCACCACCTCTTCTTCTACGTTCCCATTTGAATCCTAACCCGCGTTACCACGTTGCCCCTCTCAGATGCCAACCCAGTCCAGTCTGCAAACCCTGCTCCTTCCTCAACCATCTTCCTCCTTCAAAAGAATGGAAGGCCACTGGTGTTGGTGGCCACATGCCGACATTGTTGGAAGAGAAAGAAGAGGAAGAAGGAGGAGGGGAGGGGGGGGGGGGGGGGGGGGGGGGAGGAGGAGGAAGGCAGGGCGGCAGAGTAGGTTAGGTTGGCACCGGAACATGACGACCTGGTCAGCGGAGCACGAGGGAGGCAACGTTGGAAAGGCAAGGGAAGGATTAGTTTGTAGAAGGTTTAGGAATGGAGGTAGTTTAGGATTTTTAAAAAAAAATCAAAGTTTTTTTGGGAGTCTGGCTATTCACATTTACTAAAAAAATACCCATTTTACCTTTGTACGAACCGGGACTATGGATGAGGGCAGCTCAAGCCGGCATCTGCTTCTGCCCATCCCATGCAGAACTGCCCACCTCCGCTGTTCGCATCCACCGTCGCCAGATTTAAAATCCTAAACTACCCCCATTTGCCGTATGTACATGATATCTCTCACTTTGTCTTCCACCTCCAACCGCAATTCCAGCGCTGTCCACCACCCGGACAGTTCCTAAGCGAGGCCTCATGTTCCTCGGAGTCCGAAGTAAAGGAGAAGATACGCACCTGTCATTCTCTTCCGAAGGATGGCTCAGCCTCCTCCTGAATCCTAATAAGGATGAGGCCTGGTGGAACAAAAGAGGGGATGGTTGGTTTCTGTGAATCAAGGCAACCCAAATCTATATCTGGGGAAGAGAATTGGTATACCAAGGTGCCTGTAGCTGGTAACCATTGTGGTGTTCGTCTATCTCCATGCTTTCATTATCAGACCCTGTTTTGCTACTGTTTACATGTTCATGACCTACAATGGTCCTCCGTTTTCGTGGAGTCAGAGCTGCTTTGACTAAATGGTGCTCACCAATCCCTCACTCTCCATTTTCAATCTTTTGTAGTTTTTATTCTTCTTCTTCTTTTTTTTATCTCTAGATGACATTTTCTCAATTTTTATCTTCAACCGATCGATACAACTAAATTTTCTTTTTCGTCTGTTTTTTTCTTTACTTTTTAAATTTTCTACCCTCATATTAATCTTTTCTCTTGCTCTGAATGTTGATATTATTATTGGTAGTCAAGTTATTGACAAAGATATAGAAGTCCTACATCTTTTAAATGGGACACATAATAGTGAGGGAATGATCACCTTGTGGAATGTTGATGATCTTTAATAATGGCTCGAAGGTTATCGTCCCATTCTTATCAAAAGAGCATATTTTGTGTAGTGCATTGCATCCCACACTTCATTCAAGGTTGAGTAGTATAATGTTGGAGCTTATTCGTGGCTCCGTGCTTATAGGCTTGATCCACCATGAAGATACCCTTAGGCTAGTTGACTATTATAGATAAATTGTTTTCATCTAATCTAATCTAATAGTCTATACTATATACTAAAACGGAAGCCTTACAAGGAGCTTTCGTCATGTGGCACAACATTAAAAACATTAATTTTAATTTAAATCCATTTCTATGCATGCCCATTAATGCTCTCATGATCTATTTCTTTTTTGATTGTAGTGATTTTCTCCTGATGCATATGGTCATAAATGAAAATTTAAACCCATTTCTCTGCATGCCCATTAATGCTTTTATGATTGATTCCTTTCTTATTGGTATTTGAACCCCTTCTTGTATGCCGTTTTAAATTAAACGCTCTATCGGTTTGCAAACCATTTTCTCCCATTCTCTCGATGCCCATTAGTGGAAAGTTAAACTCATTTCACCCTATGCCCATAAATGCTCATTTAAAGTCCTTTTGCCTTCAGAGGATCCCGTGCCGTTTCTAATCCCTCTTGCATACTTGAGACTTGAGATACCCTACTTAATATCCGACACTTGGGGAGCTTCATTGACCGAATGTGAAAAAAGTGGGTTTATTCTCAACTAAACGAAATATCAGAGTAATCCCAAGGGTTCAATTCCTATTCTGTAATAGCTCTCCATGAGATCTCAACGAGACTATAAATCACCTCCATTGGACCCTGTCGCTTCTTTAACTCCGATTTGGCCCCCACCTTCACGGCAAGAACCACTACGATGACAACCTCGACGATGAACTCTACTTCTCCATCGAACTTTGCCGACCTCCTATGAAGTTTCTTATGGCGGTTTCTCATAGAGTCAGTCAGTACTCCTTCCGCATGAATATGTATTACCCCCATGAATCTCTGTTTGTGTTTATTCTTAAATATTTAGGGGATCATTTCATTTGGTTTGCAAATTAGGTTGTTTTGGAATTTATTACAGTTAATTTTAACACTATGTATCTTCTATTTTTTTTCTTTGATACTTGGAAGTAAGAGATGTCAAGTAATAATATGTACATTAGTTTCTTGAGAATTTTATGATTTTTTTCCTCTCAATATTTTAGGTGTCCTGAGCTGCAATGTTTCAGCATGGAAAATCTTGAGGTAACCAACGAACAATTATGTAAGGTGATCAACAAATTTGACCTTTTGAGGGCATAGGAGTGGACGAGAGTTTCATCTGCCACGAAGTGCTCCAACATGTCTACCAATGCTGAGTGTACGACGTACTTCACCGAGTTGAAAGTCTTTGCCGAAACAGTGGCTGAAGGCATGGAGTCTGTCATCTGTGATTGCCTCATTCAAATCAGAAAGCTTGATACGATGTATTGCACGATGTCTAGGATGATGGCAATATAGAGTTGTGCACCTTGAATAACCGGGGTATTGGTCAGCGTTTAAAACAATCGAAGGAAGTCCAAATAGGCATATGAGTTTTTTTAAATCATCTCATTTGTTGTATGGTTTGAAAGAAAATTATAATAATATTGTTTTTTTTTAGCTCTGTTTTGATTCTAATATCATTGATTACATACCAAATCCCACTATGGGTTTGATTGGGATATCTGTTTGAAAAATTATCAATGCCAATTAGAAAATCAATTTTTTGTAAAACTGTGATGCTTTACATGCCTTATCCTAGGTTATATAGGTTGAGTTTTAGATTCTAACTTCTTAATTGTATAGCTCAATTGAAACCAGACCGTTGTTAAGTACTTTTTTTTAAGTATGCAACGGCTACATGCAGTATTCCCCTTTCACAGTCATCTCCACAAGCACTTATCTGATTTTTTTTTCTTTCAAAAATATTGGCATGACCGAATTTATTTCTATTTATTCCTTCAATCTATTTTTTAATCATAATTTTTTTTCTCTTTTATTATAATATATTATTATTTATAATTTTAATATTTTATTCTGTGCATTGCACGGGTTCAATACTAGTATAATATTAAAATGGAAGCCTCTCTCCCGTGTTGTGACATGTGGATCTCTTTGAAAAGCCATAATCCTTCTTCCGTGTGTGAACACAGCTCTTTCATAAATCCTATTAAAAGCCAAGTATAAAAACGATCAATACACGTCCAATGTCATTTAATGGTCATTTGATGGTAATTAGAAAAATCATTTAGAACACTCTCTCTCTCTCTCTAATAAGTGAAATCATAACCCGAGAAGTGAATCACACTCGCTTCAGATTGCAAACTTCTTCGGGCGACTGTACTGTTGTCTGTGCCAAGTGATGTGCATCATGTTCATCCGGACATTGCTCAGATTTCTGACTAGCTCACTAAAATAGCTGAGCTTTGTAGCTTTTCTATACAACAATAATAATGGAGCTGGTCGTTTGGTTTAAAGCTTTAATGAATGAAAGTGCAGTAGTAATCTCCACTGATACTTGTGTATGGCAGCACACAAATCAATTTAAGGACAGCATCAAGGCCACCTACCATCATGGCGTCCACATGTCCTAGAGTGAAGGGAAAACCACCACCACACATGAGATCGGCATTGATACCACATAGAAATAAAGAGATCGGCTCAGAAGCCCTCGATCTTTAGGGGTCGGTGCGTCGCCGGTGTCGCGGAGGACGTGCATCTTAATGGAGAGGACTTGGGCCTGCCCATCAACATGCTGGAGGACAGAACCATCCTTGATTTAGCTTCGGCTATCGGCTTCTCCATCAAGGAGAAAGACTCGGGATCGCTCCTAGCTCTATTCCGTGATATGGAAAGATCGAGGGCTTCTGAGCCTTAGGACTTTCGGCTTGTTGTTTTTTTTTTTTTTTTTTTCTTGCTTGTTGTGCAGGGCTTTTTTGTTGGCCCGTGTTGGAAGGGGGTACACCTTGGGTGTCGATGCCGCTTTTGTAACAGTAGTTCGTAATGACTTCTGGTTGGGGTCCGCCAAACCCTCCCTCCTGAGAGGAGGGGTTCTCAAAAAAAAAAAAGAAATAAAGAGCAAAAATGGAGTGGATTCTCAATTGGTAAACATGAACCCATCTCTCTCTCTCTCTCTCTCTCTCTCTCTCTCTCTCTCTCTCTCTCTCTCTCTCTCTCTCTCTCTCTCTCTCTCTCTCTCTCTCTCTCTCTCTCTCTCCATCCATTGCTTTGGCAGGAAAAGGAATTAAAATACAGATGTCTTTTGTCTCCTCAAAGCTAGTCTAGGAAGCTGGGTAGTGCAGGTGTATCAATCGAAGACATTATTGAAGTTTAGTCCCACATCAACTAGCAGGCTGGATAGTGTTGTCTTCATATATTCTCTGTGGACCTCCCCTTACGACCCAGGTTTTGAGGTGTGAGGGTATCTAACATGATATCAGAACTGATTTGACCTATGCTTGTTAAGTCGAGTGGGATCCTAGTACCCACGTGACATGGATCGGACGAAACCGGCTAGCACGTGAGGAAGAGTGTTGAAGTTTAGTCCCACATCAGCTAGCATGATGGGTAGTGTTGTCTTCATATACAGTCTGTGGACTACCCCTTACAACCTGGGTTTTAAGTGTGAGGGTATCTAACTGACATCGAAGTAGATATCCATCTCATGGTTAGAGAGTCGAGTTGGACCGAGATTACTCTCGACTCCACTAGTTTTCGAGTCGAGTCCGAGTTTTTGAATACCGGTATTGAAATTGAGAAAAAATAAATCCCTGGCACTCAACTTGACAGCAGTCCTTGGATTGGTGCTTAATTTAATCCGGTCTTTAGAGTAATCACTATGAGGAGTACCTAATTTTTAGGTTATCAGACATCACTTATAGAAACAATCATCACTTGATTAGAGAAGGATTATCATAGTGTTCGGCCAACATTAAATAGTGTTCGGCCAACATTGCGTGCACGGAAAATTCAAGTCGGGTGTTTTTTTTTTTGGGTGAATCAACGAGTGATAGCTGATATTCAGAAAAGGATTTCATGGTTGATTGAAGTTTCAGTAGCAACCAATTAAAAGGTCTCAGTAGATCAATTTTCAAGCCATTCTTCAAGTGTTAGGTTGTCTTCATCACTTCCAAAGATTGATCACTAGGTTTTTTTAATCTGAAATAGAGAGTTACATCCCCACCTTATGTGTGATCATTGAATCTTGTTCTTGCAATCCATCAATTGTGTGAAACCCTTAAATTTGTGGCCGTACGATTAGGGGTGGCAATGGGTTCGTGTCGGGTCGGGTTTCTGGTCGTGTCCAAAACCCCTAGACCCGGACCCGATCCGTTTAACTAATCTTGTCTAGATCTAAACCCATACCCGACCCGCTTATAAACAGGTAGGCCCGATAAGACCCGTTAGACCCGTTTACCACATGGGTCTATTCAATTGACCCAATCTGACTTGACCCGATCTGACCTAGACCCGCTAACTTCGTATCGGGTCCAATTGCAACTAGCCAGGTGATGATGGTGTTTGAGGATAAGGACTTCCCTATGTGGTCTCAAATCGAGATGCCAACGATCTCATGATATCCACTAGTCCACCAAAGCTTGTGATTGAACCTCCATAATGGTTTCTCTGCCTAAGAGTTTCAGGAATAACTAATATTAATGATAGGATGGTTCTTCACATCTTCATCACTTTATTCATTGCCTTTGGTTCTTCTCATCTCCATCACTTTATGGATCTACTTCAAAGATTAGATAATTATTGTGACTAGATGTTATCTTTTTGGGAAGGATAATGACTCCAACTCACTACTCGTCTTGGTATCTCGGTATATGTATGCACTCGGTGCGTATCGATCCATGATATCCCTCTTGCTGGTTGTTCGTCAAGGCAACGATTAAATATCACCGAAAGCAAAATTAGGGAGAAATTAGCTTTGGCACTTCTTAATTAACTAAGTGGTTATAGTGACTACCATTGTTTCTTTATGGGAAGAAAGAAATAGTAGAGCCTTCTGAAACATTGTCAAGTTTCCGCAATGAATCTTCAAGTTGGTGGTGAAGAAAAAATAAAAGGTTATTTTGACTTTGCCGCCCAAATTTTGCCTTAAATTAGACTTTATCCCCCATATTTTCATTAATTAGACTTTACCCCCCCAAACTAACTTTTCCATTAGCTCACCCCCCAAAACTTTATTTCTTTTCTGTTAGCTCTCTTTTCTCTTAAGACGGTGAGCTGATGGAACAGTTAGTTTTGGGGGGTAAAGTATAATTAATGAAAGATGGGAGGTAAAGTCTAATTCAATGTAAAATTTGGGGGCAAAGTCAAAATAACCCAAATATAAGGGAAATTTTATTCATACCCCAAAAATCTGTAATTAGCCCCCGTATCCCTAGCGTTTCTCAATAGCTTACTCAACAATCCTTTAATACCAACAATGCCCTTTTTTTTATACCCCAAACCCCAAAGCCCCTGCTCAGCGTCTTTTGTACCCCAACCCAACCCAATGTTCGTTTAAACTTAGCCCCGCCCAACCCGTCGGGTTGTGCGGGGTGGGTTCGGGTTAACCCGCCCAAAGTCGGGTTGGGTTCGGGTTGGCCCGCCCAAGTTGCTGCTAGGGGTGGCAATGAGTCGTGTCGGGTTCGTGTCGTGTCTAGTTTCATGTCGTGTCCAAAACCCCTAGACCCGGACCCGACCGTTTAACTAATCGTGTCTAGATCCTAAACTCGTACCCGACTCGCTAATAAACAGGTAGACACGATAAGACCCGATAAGACCCATTTACCACCCGGATCTATTCAGTTGACCCGATCCGTCCCAATCCGACTTGACCCGACCTGACCCGAAAGACCCACTGGTTTTATATATTATAGTATCGGATTGTTGGTAGACCCGACCCGACCCGACTCGACATGACCTTTTGAATACTAAACGGGTCTTCCTGGGTCTACCGTGTCCGGACCCTAAACCCGGACCCGACCCGTTTAATAAACGGGTCTATCATGTCGACCCGTTTACGACCCGAACCCGTTTAGCCTTGACCCAGACCCGCTAACTTCGTGTCGGGTCGAGGAGAAATGATTCGGGTTGGGCTCGGATTAGCCCGCCCAAATTCGGGTTGGGTTCGGGTTGGACTCGGGTTGGGTTCAGGTTGGCCCGCCCAAGTTGCAGCTCTACTTGTGCCTTCAAGTATCAGCCAACTGCATGGGGTTTATTTAAGAGCAGGGTGTATTCAAGAGTGCATATAATTGGGGTATATTTAAGGGGGTATGTGTTTGATTGGGGTATAATCAAGTTGGGGCGGGCCATTTAACTGGGGTGTATTGAAGGTGGGGTGTAAGGGGGAAGGATATTTTTGGGATAAGAATGGGGTATGAAAAAAAAAATGGGGTGTATTCAAGTTTCTTGGAAATGGGGGCTAATTACAGATTTATGGGGTATGAATAATATTTCCCAAATATAAATGAATTTATGACTGTATCGATAATGCTACAATATATCCATAATGACCGACTACCCTCGACAGCTTTGGTTGCTGTAGATAGGGCTCGATTGATGAATTACAAAAACAGCCTCATAGGATGTTGACGTGAACATCTCCAACAGTCTTCATGCTAGGAGCTCCCAAAGTACATAAGTTAGTAGCTCCTATAGGCCACGTAGGATAGGAGCAAGGTAGGGCTAAAGCAGCCTCCTAGTTAGGAGCTCCCAAGTATTCTATCTCTCTAATTTATTTACTGTTAATGGCCACTGGTCATTTTTCCAAAACATGTGGTGCTGCACAACATGAGCTGTCAAAACATGGCACTGCACACAACATGGCAGTGGGAACCACCACTTGGGAGCCCTCCGGTGTGATCCGAGACCCTCGCGCAGCTAAAGGAGCAAGAAGAACACGACGAGCGAGGAACTTCCACGGAGAAGACAAGGGCTCACCACTAGGGGTGGCAATGGGTTGGGTCTGGTCGGGTTGAGACATAGGTATAAGAGCAAAACACCCAACCCGAACCCGACCCGTTTAATAAACGGGTCAAAAACTTAAACCCAAACCCGACTCGCCTAATAAATGGGTTGACCCGACCCGACCCGTTTACTAAATAGGTCGGGTCGGGTCGGGTCGGGTTGGCTCAACAGAACCCATGTAAATCTATCGGGTTGGGTCAAGATGGGTCGGATTGGGCCGAGTTGGTTCGGGTTGGGTTGACATGACCCATTTGGTAAACGATTCAAGTTGGGTCAATCGGGTTATAAGTACAAACCAGAACCAAACCCATTAAATAAACGGGTCAATCGGGTCGACCCGCTTATGACCCGAACCCGTTTAGGCCAAACCCAAAACCGCTAACTTCGGGTCGGGTTAGCGGGTCAGGTCAAGGATTGCCACCCCTACTCACCACCATCGAAAGGAACAAAAGAAAAGATCAAAACAAACAAAGCAATCACACACGATATCCGACAACGACGATCATTGGATTCACTATTGTGGGAATAACCGAATACCAGATCTTTGCCTCTCACAATCCCGTACAATACCTGCAAAAAGAAGCCCTCCCACAAGTGATCAATCCTATAACCCTCTCATCCCGGAGAAACAAGAAGAAACTCTTCCCGAAACCCGCCTGCTTCCTTGGATCGCTCTCCCTCTCCCTTGATGATGATTACTCCTCTCTTGTGGCTTCTCTCATTGTTTGCGTTAATCCTAGGTTCATCCTAGATCATGTCTTTTATAGGTATACATTCGTGTCAACTTGGAGAGGTTGTGCGCATGATCCAACTCGTTCTCTCGCCCGAAAAGAATGTTGATTCTAGTCGTGCGCACAACCTTCTAGGTCATGCATATGACTGTGGTTAGCCGATCCTCCTTTGCACCAGAGCCCTGTCTTTTATTGTTTCTTCACGCCCGAACCTTGGAGTTGTATGCAGCTTGTTTGGAGCTACAATTTTAACAATCTCCACCTTCGCTTCATAACAAGATATGAGCTTTTCCTTGTACACGAACCCCTTCTCTTTGCACCATGAATCCATCGCCTGATCGCCGTCGCCACATTTGCCCCCAAACCGGGAGCCCAATCATCGAGTTTGGTGATTGCCCAAGTCTTTCGACTTGGCCACTGGAACCCACCTCCTGATCATCTTCGCCTCTGGGCGCGGTCCACCAGCACTGTTGTTCTTCACCGAACACCATACCCTTGCCGCCGCCCTCCTGGCTAATCTGTATAGGCCTCCACCCAAGCCCCCTTCATGATCATAGAGGCTTCATCCCAAACCTCCATAGCTTCACCTAGACTGGTGAAGGTGCATATGAGAGAATCTACTTTGAAAAACAAGACTAGATTACCCCTCCATCCCAGAACATGACGGATATCCTTGAGTGTCTGTACTTCTCTGTCAGACATTTAAAGTCGAATATCCCCGACTCCCCTTATCGACACCTTAGAGTCATCACCAGCAGTCAACTTGCCACCATCGCACTCCATATACTTGTCGAACCATGCCCTGTGCGAACAAATATGATGTGTGGCTCCGCTATTGATTACCCAGTCCTGATCAGTGGTAGCCATCAAAATATTCCCCTCATTAGAATCCCTCGACAAGGCATAACCGGTGGATCCATCATCCTTGACTTTGGATAACCCTAAGCAATCCGGTCTTGCTCCACCTTTTCACTTGCACTCTGATTTGAAGTGCTCGGATCTTCCTCACTTCTAACAAGTGCCTTGCCTCTTTTGTTCCTTTGCCCCTGCAACCACCGTTAGTGCCTTGGATTGGTTGTCATCACCCGCCTTGCTCGTCCCCTTCAAACGAAGCTTGTTTGCGAGAAGCCTACCTGTGATATTCTCCAACTTGATGGATTTCTTCCAGTAAAGCATCGGGATGTTCAGATGCTCATAGGATTGGGGCAACGATCCCTGAAGAACAAGCTCCTTATCCGTCTCCTTCATGTCTTCACCGATATTAAGGAGTTCTTCTGTCAGTTGATTGAAGGCCGAGATATGCTCCGAGATCTTTGTACCTTTCGCCATCTGAAAAGTGTAGATCTTTTGCTTTAGGTACAACCGATTCGTCAACGACCGGATCACGTACATACTCTTCAACTTGTCCCATAATTTTGTCGTGGAGACATCCCTGGAGATGTTTGCCAACACAATCTTCGCGAGACAAATCCGAATCGCGTTCGTCGCCTTCAAATCAAACTCAATCCAATCGTCGTCCGACATCCCGTTCGACTTGACGCCCTTGAGAGTTTTGTGCAATCCGCATTGAATCAACATATCCCTGACTTGTATTTGCCACAAGCCAAAGTTGATTTGGTCATCGAACTTCTCAATTTCGAACCATAGGTGGTCGTTGTCCTTTCACCCTTGGACTAATCGGTCTTTCTGCATTTCATCGCCGTCGATGCTCGTGCAGGTGGTCATTGTCCTTCCTTCTTGTTGCCATCATCCTCCACCAACTCCAATGGTGTGCACGAGCACTGGTGATGACAAAGGGTAAAGTGGTCATAAATTGGTGAGGTTTTTACCGAAATGGCCACCAACTCTCAACTATTGTTGAGAATGGGCCAGGTTGCTTTTGGCTTTACCAAAATGACCACTGAAACTCTTTGGGACCTAACTACCCTTTTACTTTACTACTAAAACCCTAGCTTCCATTGAGTCGCCCTTCACTTCCCTCATTTGGACGGCAGCTTCCTCCACCTCTTTCGATGGCAACTGAGGGACAACCGGCCATCCATTTCAACGGTGATCATCAAATCCCGTGAGTCTTCCTTCACTTCACCCCCTTTCGACGGCTCCTACACTTCACTCCCTTTCAACGACTCCTATACTTCACCTCCATCCTTTGCGATTTTTTTCATATATGTTTGATTAACTTCTTCATTGTACCATTTGATTACTTTTGATTTCATTAACAACAACAACCAATCGAGAAAAAGGAATGAAATCAACAAAAAGTAGTTGAATATTAACAACACATTTTAGGACGAAAGATGGACGAAAAATGATCGAAATTGATAAAATTGGCTATTCATCATTATGGTTAGGACGAAAAAGGGATGAAATCAACAAAATTAGCTGAATTTATATTATATTGGTCGTGATGAGTCCTACACTTCACCCCCTTTCAACGACATCTATACTTCACCTCCATGCTTTGCGATTTTTTTTATATATGTTTGATTAACTTCTTCATTGTATTTGATTACTTTATGATTTCATTAACAACAACAACCAATCGAGAAAAAGGAACGAAATCAACAAAAAGTAGTTGAATATTAACAGCACATTTTAGGACGAAAGATGGACGAAAAATGAATGAAATTGATAAAATTGGCTATTCATCATTATGGTTAGGATGAAAAAGGGATGAAATCGACAAAATTAGCTGAATTTATATTATATTGGTCGTGATGAGTCTAGTATGTATTGGTCGTGATGAGTCTAGTATGTATTGGATACGTATGATTAATTTTTGATATCAAATTTGGTATTGTTGAGTTTTGATATTGTGGTTCTATGCTTAAAATAGTAACATCACATTGTAGGATAAAAAAGTGATGAAATCGATAAAATGATTAATCTTTGATATCAAATTTTATATTGCTGAGTTTTGATATTGTGATTCTATCCTAACAAGGATTTGAAATATGGATTCAACATTACCGATACTTTGTTATTACAATGGAGAATTGTTATATTTGAAAGAAAAATACGAGTACAGGGGTGGAAGAACTAAAAGTATCATTTTATCTATAAAATCGGATTTTGACTGTCTTCTTCAGGAAATTTATAAGATTACAAATGATAGTCTCAAAGAGTATAAAATCACAATGAAGGTTTTATATCCAAGTACACTTGCATGTCCTTCTGCCGAAATTGTGGATGATAATGATGTTGCAGTATTTATTGCCCATAACATCCGAGCCAATAATAGTAATATCCCATTGTTGATAAGCAGAGTGCTGAAAAATTCGAGATATATTGACAGGTCGATTGAAATCGAACCACTTAGTAGAAAGAGGAAGTTGAAAGAAACGACACAGGTGTCTCGTAAAATACCTTGTGTAGTTACCCCTCCCGTTGACTTAAAAAATATCTCGACATCATCGGAGCTTTATTGTTCGATATCGTCATCATTCGGTGTTGGAGATTTGCATACGGATGAAAAGACTGATATTAATTATGGCGAGGATTTCAGTTTTGTACCATGCACACTAGATGTCAGTCAACGTATTGAGTACAAGAGTGTGGAGAAACCTGAAGACAACCCTCTATTATTTGACATTGTTATGAATAACAGAAGGTATGAATAATTTTTTCAAATATCTTATATTGTAATTCTGATGATTAATTAGTTCATGTACTTATATGTTTTTAAATAATATATGCCCAGTAAGGTGAATACAGATGACGATCATAATGGGTCAAGAAGAGATGCAAAATTATCTATAGATCTTAACCAGAAGCCTGCTGGTTGTCATGTATTGGAGGAATTATTCATTGACACTCCTGCGGATATGGTAGTATCTCCAAAGCATACTCAACAGAATAGTCAGCTGAAGGATAATGATATTATCTGTAAGCAAAAAGGAAGTAAGACTGAAAAACAAAGAAGGAAGAAAGAAGTACCACTGAGACATAGTCAGAAAGAGTGTTTTGTCAGCAGTAGTTGGATGGAAAACGATGAACGTAAGTCTTCAATACCTGATTCGGTTATGGTTTATGAAGATAAATACGTACCTAACGAATTCTCTATTGCTGTTGAAGTAAAAGATGATTATCAACAACTTTATCCTAATCAGATGTTTATAGATAAAGATACATTGATCAAGATGGTACAGAAGAATGCTTTATTTACAAACACTGAGTACAAGGTGATGAAGTCCAGCAGAACGAGATATGCATTAAAATGTAAAAGAGAAAATTGCAGTTGGAGATTACGAGCAAGTAGACAAAAAGGGTGTGATGTTTTCAAAATTACTTTCCTAGGCCTACACAACTGCTCATTGCCGTAGCGTGAAATTGATCATCGACAAGCTACAAGCAAGTTGATATGTGATTTTGTGAAAGCTCGAATAGAAACACATGTATTGTACTCTCCCAAAGCAATTATATGTGATGTGCAACAAGAATTTGGTGTGCAGATCACTTATCGAAAAGCATGGCTGGCAAGGGAGATGGTAATTACTCTTTTAAGAGGCTCATACGAGGACTCGTATGTAATTCTTCCAGCATATTGTCATGAAGTTGCACAAAATAATCCTGGAACCATCACTAATATTTTAAGGGAAGGAGACAGATTTAAGGCTGTTTTTATGGCTCTTGGTCCCTGTTTACTTAGTTTTCAAAGACAAAATCTAAGACCAGTAATAGCCGTTGACAGATCTTATTTAAAAGGCAAGTACAAAAGTACTTTATTTGTTGCAACCACTTTGGATGGAGATAATCATATATTTCCCGTGGCTATTGGGATTGGTGAATCGGAGAACAATGAAAGTTGGAATTTGTTCTTAACACAACTGCGGGACAACTTGGGTCAAGTTAATGATTTGGTTATTATATCCGACTGACACAAGGCTTTATTGGCTCAAGTTCCTATTGTCTTTCCGGATGCTGTACATGGTTATTGTGCGTTTCATATTTCGCAAAACATGTATGCCAAATTCAAACAACAAAGATTATACTCTTACTTTTATACAGCTGCAAAGGCAACAAGAGAATCAAAGTTTCATCAAGTGATGGAAACTATAAAGCACATGAATGAAGATGCACATGACTGGTTACGAGAAATTGAGCCAGCAAAATGGACTACAGCGTATTTCACACGCAGAAGGTATAATATTATAACCGCAAACAGTTCTGAAAGTTACAATAGTGTCCTAAAAGATATCAGAGAACTACCCATCACTATGATTTTGGAGCAATATCGGTTAAAGCTCCAACTTTTATGGTTCAAACAAAGAAATACGACAACAACTTTGATAACAAAACTAACAAAATGGGCAGAAAATCAGCTAGCCGGAGATATGGATAGAGCTCGTGGCACAGCGTGTCATCCTATTAATCTCGATGAGTATATGGTCAGATCTATACAATATTGTGATCATGTAGTTTTAAGCAATCGAAAATGCACATGCCGTAAATTTGATATGATGGCCATGCTATGTTCACATGCATTAGCCAGAATTGTACAGTATAGGATGGATCCTTATCTATTTTGTGCACACTACTATACAACGGATAACTACAGGGCAACATATGCAGAATCTATATATCCAGTTACTGATAAAAGTGAATGGAAGACCCCAGAAAGTATTCAATCAGCTAATAAACTAATCCCACCCATTGGAAAAAAAACAGTGGGAAGGCCAAAGAAAAAAAGAATTCTCTCACAGGGTGAGGAACGCCGGACTGTTAAATGTGCTAGATGTAAACGTTCTGGACATAATAAAAAATCATGTAACTTTCCTATTATTACAGAGTAAAGGTATCATATTTTTTTACTTGTTCCCTTTATGACTTTACACATACTTCTTCCAGTCATTATAACATGTCTGACTGAATTATTGAAATCACTATGATTTTGGAGCAATATCAATTAAAACTCCAGACTTTACTTGTTGTTATATATGCATATTATGATATATATTCTTGTTTTTAATTTCTGTATTTTTTTTGAACATTTATAAAACTTATTGAATGACATGATTATACAGGTATCGTACCTATGGCAAATAAATACTATGTGGTATTTGTGGGTAGAAGGCCTGGGATTTACTACACTTGGGAGGAATGTCAACGACAAGTTAATGGCTATGGAGGATCTTTGTATCGTTCATTCTGTTCCTTGGAGGAGGCTGAAGGTCACTTATCCAAGTTCCAAAGCGAGCATCTCCCTCCTGATAAACATCATGATATCCCTTTGGATAGCAAGCGTCATGCACCTTCGGATTACGTCTTTTTTGTCCCTCCCGCTCCTAAGTTTACCACTCGGGAGTGTGGGTTTTGTATGTTAGGAGCACTTTTGGCTATGATGGTCTTTCTATTTATATTCATTGTAATATGAATGAAGGTGATTGTAATGACATATGAGGGGGAACTCTATTGTAATGATATTTCCGGAGTATTGCATGTCTCGAATGTTGTAATGTAATGACATATCTTAAGTTTGTAATGTAATGACATTTCTTAAGATTTTGCATTTAAGAAGTTATTCAGTTTCTGTTTGAATATGGTGCATGTCTCGGATTTTGAAATATAATGACATATCTTAAGTTTATAAATGACATATCTTAAGTTTTGTAATGTAATGACGTATCTTAAGTTTTTGTTTGAATGCATGTATCGGATCCATGTGGCAAGTGATTCCAAATGGGTTATAAGCGAAGGGTATCAGTTGGAAACTAATCTTATTTGGTATTTCTTCGCATCCTCTATTTGGAGTTCATGGCGCAGGAAAAAAGTGCAAACTGATCTTAGAAGAACATTGGATATCTTCTGCTTCTCCTATTACATAGAGAGAAAATATTATAGAGAGTGGAAATAACATAGAGAGAAGATAAATAATATAGAGAGAGAAATTATAGAAAGAGAAAAATATATTATAGAGAGAAAAAAATACTCAGAGAGAAAAATTTATAGAGAGAGAAAAAAATTATAGAGAGAGAAAAAATTATAGAGAGAGAATAAATATTATAGAGACAAAAAAATTATAGAGGGAAAAATTATAGAGAGAAATTTTAGAGAGAAAAAAATAATAGAGAGAAAACTATAGAGAGAGAAAAAAATTATAGAGAGAGAAAAAAATTATAGAGAGAAAATTATAGAGAGATAAAAATTAGAGTGAACAAAAATTATAGAGAAAGAAAACATAGAAGAAATTTGTGATTTCGTCCAATTTTCGTCCAACTTTCGTCGACGAAAACTAGAAGAAATTTGTTATTTCGTCCGATTTTCGTCACACAGCCAATTACCAATCTCGGCCAGAACTGACTGTGTTTTTTCGGCGAGGAAAACTAGACGTAATTTGTTATTTCGTCCGATTTTCGTCACACAGCCCATAACCACTCTCGGCCAGAACTGGCTGTGCTTTTTCGGCGACGAAAACTAGATGAACTTTGTTCTTTCGTCCGATTTTTGTCACACAGCCCATAGCCACTCTTGGCCAGAACTGACTGTGCTTTTTCGGTGACGAAAACTAGACGAAATTTGTTATTTCGTCCGATTTTCGTCACACAGCCCATAGCCACTCTCGGCCAGAACTGACTGTGCTTTTTCGGCGACGAAAACTAGACGAACTTTGTTCTTTCGTCCGATTTTCGTCACACAGCCCATAGCCACTCTCGGCCAGAACTGACTGTGCTTTTTCGGCGACGAAAACTAGACGAAATTTGTTATTTCGTCCGATTTTTGTCACACAACCAAAAGCCAGTCTCTGGCAGAAATGACTGTGATTTTTTGGGGACGAAAACTAGACGAAAACTAGACGAAAAAGCCAAAAGCTGGTTTCGGGAAGGTGACTGTGTGATTTTTCTTCGACGAAACATAGACGAAATTTGTTATTTCGTCCTGATTTCGTCTCACAGCCCAAAGACAGTCTCGGGTAGCCTGACTGTGTGATTTTTCTTCGACGAAACATAGACGAAATTTGTTATTTTGTCCGAATTTCGTCTATATTTTTATAGGTTGTATGGGCAGTCTCTGGCAGGTTTCACTGTGATACAAATTACAAACAACTGAATAGATTGCAAACAACTGAATAGATTGCAAATACTGAATAGATTGCAAACAACTGAATAGATTGCAAACAACAAATTACAAACAACTTTGATCCAACTTCCAACAAATTACAAACAATTTTGATCCAACTTCCAACAAATTACAAGCAATATATCATTCCATTACAAATTTCAACAAATTACAAACAACTTTGATCCAACTTCCAAATCATCGAGTCATTCCTTCAGTCATAGCCCTTCCATTACAAATTACAACAAAGTACAACATATTACAATTACAAATTCCAACAAATAACAAGTTCTTTGATGCATCGAGTCATCCCAATTGTCATAGCCCTTCAATCTACATATTGATGCAAAATTTGATATGCAATTCGCCTTCGAAATGAGGTCATATCAAGCTACAAATTTAAACAATTAGATTGCAAGTGTAATTATTGAATATTATACCTGACTGAATATTACATTGCAAACAACTGAATATTATATCTGACTAAAATCGATCTTTTTGTTGCAGCTATAATAATTGGCAAAAGACATCAAAAATACGCCACAATCAAACCTATATAACATATAAAATTGTTAGTTGTATAAAAGGACTAATATTTTATTGTCAGCATTTCGTAATAAAAACTTACCCATTGTTTTGCCTAGGATGATCTTTACCATTCTTGCTTATCCATTTTGCACCCTGTAATGCATTTTCATCTCCCAAAAAATTTAAAACATTGGTAGAATTTCTAAAAATGCTTCTACCTTTTTCCTATACTTAGAAACAGGGTCACTATAAAGAGAGTCTATCAAAACTAATTGCCTATCCTGCATATGAAGAATCCCAAGATACCAATGTTGGTTTTCTTCATTGATAGGGATTATTACGTATGAACACTTCTATAACGGAATGATATCCCCTTTATCATCTTTGAGAGGACTCCCGAATTCTTTGGGCCACCTATATGATGCAATGAAGGTATACATAAGGTGATCTTTATCTACGTTGCTTCCATCATAACTTTGTACAAAGTCCTTCCAATCCTTATAGCATGTTTGACATAATATCTGCAATTCAAAAATGAATAATAAATATTTATTGAATTGTGAGAAATTTTTTTATACAAATACTATTAAGAATAAGAGATATACCCAAGAATATGTCCTAGCCAAAGAAATGGTGAATGTTGTATTGGTCTTATTATTTAACATGCGCTCTTCAAGTAAGTACATATATACATCAATGTACTGCAACAATATAAAGTTTTAAACGATTGAATATGACATATCGAGATATATCAAAAAAAATAATTGATATAAACTCACCTCGCTCATCACCCATGATGTGCGCTCATATAGTTTGTTAATTAAGTAAGGGGTTATAATGAACCCATCAATTACAACTTCAGGCCTATATTGACAATGATCCAATTAATTACTAAGAGGCAAAATATGTTATCATTCAAAAATAGATTATATAGTGTCTATACTTACAAATTATTTCTGTTGTTATCAAGAAAAGCTATCATTGTCTCTCTCTCTTCAGACGAAAGTCTTTTTATCGATTTTTCCACGTCAACGACATCCTCTTATTGTATTTCCTTACGGAGAATTTTTTTTTTTTTTATAGGTGGTGTATGGAGAGCTTATTTTCCGACCCGGTTTCTTCAACCGCTGTGATGTTAAACCTTTCAATGTAACCCTCTCCACCACCACCTCGTCTCCCTCCTCATCATCCTTCTCCTTCTCCTTCTTTTTATCCTTCTCCTTTTTCTCCTCCTTCTCCTTCTCCTTCTCCTCCTCCTCCTCCTCTTTCTCCTTCTTCTTCTCCTCCTCATCCTCATCCTCATCCTCCTTCTCCTTCTCATTCTCCTTCTTCTCCTCCTCCTCCTTCTCCTTCTCCTCCTCATCCTCCTTATCCTTCTCCTCATCATCCTCCTTCTCTTTCTTCTTGTCCTTCTCCTTCTGCACATACCGTTAAAGATAAACATATAGTTAATGCATACGTATACAAAAAGCAAATAATTATAGAATACATAGGAATCGTTATTGGTTTACCTGACTCTCTACAATGATGCAGAATAGTTCTCCAACTCTCTCCTCAATTGAGGAGATCTTCCTTTCATATTTCTCCTCAATTGAGGAGATCTTCCTTTGATATTTCTCCTCTATTGAGGAGATCATCTTTGCATAATTCTCCTCAAGTGAGGAGAATCTTTCCTCAAACTTCTCCTGAAGTGAGCATAATTTTTTTTCAAATTTCTCCTCAAGTGAGGAGAATCTTTCCTCAAATTTCACTTCATCGGATCTGTCAAAAGCTTCCGGTGTAGTCAATAACAGCTGATTGCCCTTATTTCCTTCGAAGGGAGAAGCCTCAGCATCAAATAGGTCTTGCAGCAGATCATTTATCTTCTCCTCTTCTGTGAGAGTCAGCTCTTTCAAAACCTGAGCCTATTAATACATTCAGACAAAAAAATTAATAATTATACGATGCATCTATTACTTTAATCTAAGCAATTAAAAACTCATATACTTATTTTATTGAAATTCACAATATCATTTATTCTTTGGTGTGACGTTGCTCTTATGTCATACCAATTGAGTAATCTCGGCCACCTTGGATGCTCAAGCATCATGGCACATACACTCCCCAGTTGGGGAATCCGTTCGAATGCCCATGCCTGTAGCAAATAATTAAAGAAAAATTAATACAAATATCAAACAATAGATACTATGAATTGTTTATGTATAGAATAATACCTGTAAAATGTACATGCATCCAAAAATATTATACTTTGGTGGCCACTTAGTAATATTTACTGCACCTTCAAGCCCAGATATCATATTGCTATAGCAGATGTTACCCCAAGGGTAGCTATTGAAACTGTCCAAATCATCCACCAATCTCAAATATCTTTCCGGTACGATGACATTCTTGTTGCTCCCAAGAATGACACTTTCCAAAAGAAGTACCAAAGAAAGTTTTATTGCATTATCTGGAACTGCAGTTGCTATGATTGAAGCCATTAAGGTGGCCTGAGTAGCCCCGCGTGGAAAGTATCTGCTTCTCAAGTTGTCTGACCCTATCTCTAGCATCGAAGGAGGAGGCCCAAGACAATACTGTAGTCCAGAAACTAAAGAAAACTCCAACGGAGAGAAGGAAATAGTCTGGCCATCCAAATAAAACTTGAGACAACCTAAGTGTCTTTGCCACAAATAATGAATGACACTTGGGAAAATCATAGCTCATGCACCGCGTCTCCAATCAAATAAGAAACCAAAACAACTCCTTTTCATCCTATCCATCATATCTGTAGAATTATTTTTTGTATTCATTGCCTTGAAGTGCTCCTTAATTTCATTAAGATATTTAATGCTGTTCCTTGCAGAAGCTTTACCAAAATACCTTAATCTATCACTTAGCTCCGTGGCCACTTTATTTTCTTCAACATTCTCTCCCTCTTCTATCTTTCTTTTCTTTTTCTTTACTTCAATAGGTTGTGTAATCATAGAAGCAGAAGCAGGGTCCCTATCACCACGTCCACGAGAACGCCCACGACCACGGTTTCTCTTCACCATTTGTAAACAAAATAACAAAGATACAATAAATTAAATGAGGTCTCAATAAAATATATATATGATGAAAATTTGGATGACATGTGGACGAAACAATACATAAAATATGGACGAAACTACTATTAGTTATTCTCCAAATACGAAAATACTGTAAGCTTTGTTTGAAGAGAATTGATCTCTCAGTTTCTAGATTGAACAAAATATCCTTCCATTAGTCCATGGATACAGGTAAAGAATTTGTCAACTGACTGTGATTTTTCGGCAACGAAACATAGCCGAAATTTGTAATTTCATCCAATTTTCGTCCAACTTTCGTCACACAGCTCAATGCAAGTCTCGGGCAGAACTGCCAGAACTGACTGTGATTTTTCGGCGACGAAAACTAGACGAAATTTATTATTTCGTCCGATTTTCGTCACACAGGCCATAGCCACTCTCGGCCATAACTGACTGTGCTTTTTCGGCGACGAAAACTAGACAAAATTTGTTCTTTCGTCCGATTTTCGTCACACAGACCATAGCCACTCTCGGCCAGAACTGACTGTGCTTTTTCGGCGACGAAAATTAGACGAAATTTGTTATTTCGTCCGATTTTCGTCATACAGCCCATAGCCACTCTCGGCCAGAACTGACTGTGCTTTTTCGGCGATGAAAACTAGACGAAATTTGTTATTTCGTCCGATTTTCGTCACACAGGCCATAGCCAGTCTCGGCCAGAACTGACTGTGATTTATCGGTGACGAAAACTAGACGAAATTTGTTATTTCGTCCGATTTTCGTCACACAGGCCATAGCCAGTCTATGCCAGAACTGACTGTGATTTTACGGCGACGAAAACTAGACAAAAGTTGTTATTTCGTCTGATTTTCGTCTCACTGTTTAAAGCCAGTCCCTAGCAGAAATGACTGTGATTTTGTTTGCGACGAAAACTAGATTAGAAAATATAGGGCTAAGGATTTGGGTCTATAGAGCATACCTTGGCAAATCCGACGAAGCCTGAAAGACGAAGCCTCAGCGACGAAGCCTCAACAACGAAGCCTCAGCGACTGTTGACGTTGACGCCGGTTCGACGAACCCTCGACGTCGGTTGATCGTGACAAACCCTCGACGACGAACCCTCGATGTCGGTTGATCGTGACAAACCCTCGACGACGAACCCTCGACGACGCAGCCTCGGCGAAACCAAGTTACCCAGCCACGACGACGCAGCCGGTTGAGTTGGAGGTTGTCGGACGCAGCCTCGACGAAGGTTGTTCGTGACGAAAACAAGACGAAAGGCTCGATTTCTCTCAAAACTCGTAAGAAACCAAGTTACCCAGCCGCGATAGGTTTTTACAGTGGTAAGGGTCAAAATGTCTTTTTACATGTTTACTTTCACCGTGCGACCTGTTTCCCACGTGCTGGTGGTCATTTTCGTTCAGATTTTTTGACGGTGTCCATTCTCAACAATAGTTGAGAGTTGGTGGCCATTTCGGTAAAAACCTCTAAATTGGTTCGTATGAGTGTTTTTGCCAAAATTGAGCTATGCGAGGGGATTATTTATAAAACTTAACTAAGGGTGTTATTTGTAAGATCAATTATTTGTTAGTGGGGGTATGCAAAAATCACTTTTGGGTAAGAAGACTGTTGTCCATTTGTCCTCAGTAGGCAGTAGTGTCTTTTAAAGCCCTTAGAATTCTTATGATCACTTTTTTTTTTAACACTACTTCGCTCCAATAGGTGTTGGAATGCACGGCTCCTTTGTTTGATGCGAACCGTTAGCTGATGATGTTCTACCGTTAACAAGTTATGATAGAACATCACTAGTGATATTCCCTATTGATATTTTGTCAGAACCCCGAACGGCTAAATATCAATAGTGCTATTCATCCAACGGTTCACATCAGACAGAGGAGCTGCGCGCTCCAACACCTGTAGGAGCGAAGTATTGTTTCTTTTTCTTTTCTTCCAAACATGTATTTCTTGGCCGAACTAGTTGTAGAGAGCTGATGTGTTTGGATAGAAGATTATTTTAGGAAGTATTTTCTTAATAAATTTAATTTGTGAAAAAAAAGACTGCTCTCCCTAGTTCATTTATGGATTATTTTGCATCTTATTTTTAAATTTTGTTGTCATGATATATATTCCCACTCCAATGACTTAAAATAGTCGCCCCGAATCACAGAATCACTGTGGCCCAGGATCCAACCACGAACACTGTCCCCAATTGCTTGATTACCCGGCCCTTATGATGGGAGCCTCCTGGGGTTCATCCGGTGCCCTGTAGATCTCAACAATCCAAAACCGATTTTATGGACGGAAATAACAGGTGTCGATGGCTGGAACCTGAACCATGGTGATTGGGGCGACTAAGTTAGGGTTTTAATTTTTCATTTGATTCCAGGAAGCAGATTCCGACAAAATCAGAATCTCGGAGAATCTAGAAGTGGAAACCTGAAGCTGACACCAGCAGTTTATGTGGGAATCCAATTTCCCACTCACATCATGATCCTATCAGATTCTTCTACTCTTAGGAGATTATCCAAATACCCTTCTGGTTAGAATCGGATTCCCAAAGAATTAAGAATTGATTCGGGCCCATGCGTAACAACTGCAGACCTAGTTTGAATCAAGTTGGGGATTTTCTCTAAAACCAATAGCATTTGAATTTAGGTAAAAGATAAAAAAAACATTTTTTTAAAGGAAAAATCTATGGTACCTATTTTGGTACCTTACCAAAATTCATTTTGACCATATGTTACGAACCCGATCGTTTTTCTAAAAATTACTAAGTTGTTGGAAATCGGATTCGATAACTATTTAGGCACATAACATACCAGTATATAGGGGTGTCAACCGGTCGTGTCGTGTCTAGTTTCGGGTCGTGTCCAAAACCCCTAGACCCGGACCCGACCCGTTTAATTAATAGTGTCTTGATCCTAAACCCACACCCGACCCGTTTATTAAACGGGTCTATCGTGTCGACCCGTTTATGACCCGAACCCGTTTAACCCAGACCCAGACCCGCAACTTTGTGTCAGGTCGTGTCGGGTCTGCCGTGTCGGGTCCAAAATTGCCAACCCTACCAGTATAACACCACGCTTCCACGACTGACGTCCTCGTTGGCTCACTCTATCGACACTGGACCTATGGTAATCCTTTCTCTTTTTGACGGCTTTCATTTATCTACTAGTATTTTAATCTAGCCAATAGGTCATTCTTTTTGGGATTCAACCTTTGGATGTCGCGCTGGCTCCGATACTACATGTTACGAACCCATTCGTTTTCTCAGAAACTTCGAAGCTTTTTGAAGATCGGGCTCGATAACTATTTAGGCACATAACACCATCAGGTGACATTATGTTGTTCCTTTTGTAGATTAAGTGCATGACTGGAGGAGTTATTGAGTTGGTTTACGGCTCCATAAAATGTATTAAACAAGCAATGTAAAACTGTTTGCTACGATGGATTTTCTTGGAACGTCGTTCTGCCTTTGAAAACGAACAAGAGAGAGAGAGAGAGAGAGAGAGAGAGAGAGAGAGAGAGAGAGAGAGAGAGAGAGAGAGAGAGAGAGAGAGAGAGAGAGAGAGAGAGAGAGAGAGAGAGAGAGAGAGAGAGAGAGAGAGAGAGAGAGAGAGAGGTTTTCATTATGACATCCTAATTAACGTAAATTTAAACAAAATAGAGTCATAATAGTTTTCAACGATCTTGCTCTTATTTTAAATTTTTGGATAGTAAAAAATCATGGGCCACATAACATCGTGCTGTTGATTTTATATATGTATCTTTCAACTTATCCAAAATTTACAAACTTTCACCTAACATAGTTTCAATGGTTTTTTTTCAAAATAATATTTTTAAAGTATAAAATTATTAAAATATTATTATAACTTTTGTAGATTCAAAAGTGATGCTCTAACGGCCACGTGGTAGGTCAGCGCCGGAAAAATACCGTCATGTTGGCCGTATAATTTTTTTTTTTGGACTCTTACTGAACTCTGCAACCGGATTGCAATATTTAGTGTCGAAACTAACTACGTACAACCCGGATGCAGTGTTTAGTTTCAACACTAAATCCTACAATCCAAATGCAATGTTTAGTGTCTAAACTAAACCATACAACCCGGATGCAGTGTTTAGTTTCGACACTAAACACTACAACTCAGAAGCAGTGTTCATCGATAATCCTATGCGATCGACGTGGCGGTGTGTTTTTCGATGAGACTTGCTACGTGGTTGTCCAAACTATCACTTTTGAAATTATAAAAGTTATAATGATATTTTAATAATTTAAAATGTTATTTTGTAAAAAATCCCTTGTTTCGATTGAAGTAAACCTCCAGAGGGATTTCTCAAAAGAAAATTGAAGTAAACCTCCAATTAATGATAGTTAGTTGGAGGCCCAGGTAGCTATGAACTAGAGGGCTTAGAGCGTCCTCTCCCCTTTTCCCCTTTTGTCCCTATTTATAGGATTTTGATGTTCTTTCTCTTGGCCTCCTCGGACACCGCCGGCGGATCCAGAGAGGCCATAAGATCAGTGGAGCTGCTCCTGGGGTTCGGATCTGGTCCCCCCCTTCCCTTGTACATAGGGGTTTTTAGTTTGGTCTCTAACGACGTCGATGTTTTTTGTGCACGTTTATCCGA
Source organism: Chamaelirium japonicum (assembly GCA_947650365.1). Lineage (NCBI taxonomy): Eukaryota > Viridiplantae > Streptophyta > Magnoliopsida > Liliales > Melanthiaceae > Chamaelirium > Chamaelirium japonicum. Next base: position 89,577,990 of record OX393550.1, read on the forward strand.
GGTCGCGTGGACCTCTCATGCTCGATTCAACGGCCACAACACGGCTTCTGAGTAGCGGCCTCCCTCCGCTTGCAGCTGGAGTAATTGATATGGACGCTACCCCGGCGGCGGCAGATGTTTTGACTTAAAGTCTCAAGATCCCCTTCTCTGCACGGTGGAGCGGATCCCGATGGCGCAATGTGGTGGCGGATGGATCGGCAGTAGATCGGGTTTCGATAACAGCTCCTCCACTCAACTATAGTTGACATTGTTGGGTATCTTCCTCTGGAGTCGGTGGTGGTTCATGTTGTGGGTGTTTGTTTCCTTTTTTTTGTTTTCAGGGGCTAGTGCTCCATGTCTTTGGTCCGCTGACTGGCGGTATTGCTGGTGTTCCTGCCGGTGAGGTGGTGTATGGGTTGGTCCCGCCGGTGTGGCGGTGTGTGTTGGTCCGCCAGTAGCGGTGATGTCCGCCGTTGTGGCATCTTTTTTTTTTTTCTTTTATGTGATGGGTTTCCGCCGGGTGGCGGTGGTATCCCACCGATGTAGTGGTATCTGTAGTACTGGCGCCAGGCTATGGAGCCTCCTGGAGGTCTGGTTGTGAAACCCCCCCCCCCCATAATGAACAAAAAAAAAAAAAAAAAAAGAAAGTAAACTTCAATCTTACTAGTAAGATGTTCAACCCTATCTCTGAGGGTTGTAGGTTCAATTTTTCGGTTTTCTCTTCGCTCGTGCTGTGGTGACTTTCTTATGTGACAACTTAATTGGGGATTCTCTCTTTGCTGGTGTCTGATGCCTGATGAATCAAGCACACAATACGGCACTTAGAGCATCTCTAGCGGACACAATACGGCACTTAGAGCATCTTTGCAGATGGTTTCCCACGACCTAAATGAGACACGTGGCAACGTGAGAAAGGGTGATGACGATCCAATGGACTAGGCCTACTTGCCTATCACTTTCGACATGAAACTTTAATCAAAAGGCTATAAATCTTTTGCACAAGCTGAGTTTTTTTTATATAAACATATAATATGGTTTTTTTTTTTCATCTTATGCATAAACTGAGTTGGTAGTCCTTTAGCTATGAAAAGTACAGATGCATATGGGTCATCCATTGGAGATGCTCTTAGGTGGCCATGTTCATATCAGCACGAGCGATATGGCCATAAGTAACGCACCTCGGTTTCCCTTGGGCACTTTACAAAACGATCTAGTTCTCATAGGATGCAACCTGTTCGGGGGATATTTCGCTGGTCCGTGCGGGCTGCCTGCAAGACAAAGAAAAAGCGTAAGAACGGCTGGCTCCCCTAGGAGCGCAGACCCTCCGACGCTCAAGTCAGTCTCAGGTGCACAACGGCGAGCTTTAGTGGACAAAAGTGGTAGGGAAAAGGATTTCGAACCTGTACTCTGGAGCCTGGGGGTGAGCATTTATAGACATTGGCGACCTACCGCTGTCCGACATGTGGAGATTTTTTCCAGAGCCTTCTAGACCCCACGTTCTGGCTCGCGTGGGTCTCTGACGATCCTTGGAACTTGCGCCCCTGACATTCTTTGTCGTCGAGCCTGCCAGGCGGTTTGAGTGGGGGAGAGCATCTTTCTTGTCGCTGCCAGGTGGCTATTCTGGAATGTTCAAGTCTAGGAGATCTCCAAACTGACTCAGGCGGGCTTCCATGGACGTTTGTCCACGTAGCTCCTATGGGGTTTCTACACCTGGCAACCTTTATGCCTCTTTACGGGGGCGACCTCAGGTGGGAAGCTAGGGCGAGCTCGCCCTCCGTTGCTCCGCCTTCTCTTCCATATCTATCAAGAGTCGGACCTCGCAGGAGCGACCTCTTCGATAAATAGGGGAGTCTTGGCGAGCTTGGGCGAGCTCCGAAGTGGGCTTGAGCGAGCTCCTGAGCGAGCTTGGGTGAGCTCCTGAGCGAGCTGGGCGAGCTCCTGAGCGAGCTTAGGCGAGCTTCTGAGCGAGCTTTGGCGAGCTCCTGAGTGAGCTTTGGCGAGCTCCTGAGTGAGCTTAGGCGAGCTTCTGAGCGAGCTTTGGCGAGCTCCCGAGTGAGCTTAGGCGAGTTCCAGTGAGTTTTGGCGAGCTCCTTAGTGAGCTTAGGCGAGCTTCTGAGCGAGCTCTTTGCCTAGGCCCCTTCAGCCCAATGTGGATCTCGCTCCCTGTCAAGATGATTCGGCGGGCCGGGGGGCGAACTCCTGGGCGAGCTCCCCGTTCCTCGGAGTCCTAGGGTCTATGAGATCCACAGGCAAGGGCGAACTGGTGACAAGCGCGCGGGGCTAGGATGCGAGCTCATGCGGATGAGGATTCCGACTTCTGGGCGGATTTCAGCTACCCCCAACATTACCCCCTCTTGAGGGAGCGACCAAGGAGACTTTGACGCTCGCTCAGGAGTCTTGTTGCACACGCCGGGCGGACTGGGAGCACCAGTCGTTGGCGACCTCCATCCTGCGAGCTGCGGGCACTTTGCCGTGGGCGATCTGCGTCGAGAGTTTTGACTGTCAGTATTTCACAAATGCCTGGCGGGCTGCGAGCATCAGCCACGAGCGATCTCCTTCCGGTGCGAGCTTGCCACACGCGGCCAGGGTCTGCTTCGGGCGAGCTTGGGCGCCTGCCGTGGGCGATCTGCGTCGAGAGTTTTGACTCCCAGTATTTCACAAATGCCTGGCGGGCCGCGAGCATCAGCCACGAGCGATCTCCTTCTAGTGCGAGCTTGCCACACGCGGTCAGGGTTTGCTTCGGGCGAGCTTGGGCGCCTGCCGTGGGCGATCTGCGTCGAGAGTTTTGACTGTCAGTATTTTACAAATGCCTGGCGGGCCGCGAGCATCAGCCACGAGCGATCTCCTTCCGGTGCGAGCTTGCCACACGCGGACAGGGTCTGCTTCGGGCGAGCTTGGGCGCCTACCGTGGGCTATCTGCGTCGAGAGTTTTGACTCTCAGTATTTCACAAACGCTGGGCGGGCCGGGAGCGTCAGCCACGAGCGATCTCCTTCCGGCGTGAGCTCATCACGCGCGGTCAGGGTCTGCCTCGGGCGAGCTGCGGGCACCAGCCGTGGGCAGTCTGCGCCGAGAGCTTTGACTCCCAGTATTTCACAAACGCTGGGCGGGCCGGGAGCGTCAGCCACGAGCGATCTCCTTCCGGTGCGAGCTCATCACGCGCGGTCAGGGTCTGCCTCGGGCGAGCTGCGGGCACCAGCCGCAGGCGATCTTGTGGCTTGGGTTTCGCTCCGGATCTCCAGCGGTCGTTTCGTCTTTAATGCGGCACGAGGCTCGAGGTTGATACAATGAATCTTATCATGAGATCCCGATCGGCGCGAGACACGTGTCTTCTTTTTATTTGATCCTTTTTTTTTAGTAAATGACAGTGTCGGCGCCGGCGCAGCCTTTTCCACGCGTGGCCCACGTAGCGCTTGACGATTGGAAAGAAGCGACCTGTCATTTCGATTGTCGTCATGTCGCCTCGCCGAGCGCGCTCGGGCATTAACTGCGGCTCGATTCACCTGCCTCTCACCCATCTATAAATAGGGGATGGGGGGCGATTTTTCACCGCTGCGTGAAAACAGCTCTCCCTTCTTTCTTCGCTTTCGGCCCGCCTTAATCGCTTCTGCTTTCAGCTCGCCTTAGCCCTTCTGCTTCAATGGCCTCCGCTGCCGATGTTGCTGCTGCCGTGGCCGCCGCTGCTGCCGCCGCCCAAGCTTCTGAGCCCGCTGCTGAAAGAGCGGTGGTCTGGCTGCAAAACCCCATTGGGGTGCCCGTCGGGGACAGTATCCGGGCGGCGATCGATTTCCCTCGGGAGATCCTCGTCACCGAGATGCCACTCTCGGGGAGGCCGCCCAAGGGCACAGTAGCTTCTGTCGGGCTGCTATGGTCTGGGCTGCGGTTCCCCCTGAGTCATCTCGCCGGGGAGCTCTTGGAGTTGACAGGGCTTTGCCCCGCCCAGCTCTCAGAAAACTCCTGGGGGATACTCTATGGGCTGTCCCAGCTGGAGACCGCCCTGAAGGCGAGGATCCCACTGAGCTACTTGCTCAAAAAGTGGCTCCTCAAGCCCGGGCTGGTCTTCAGCACCGCGGGCTGCGGCTACTTCTACCTCGCCGGGCGGCCTGGCGAGGTGCTCCCCTTCTCCACCATCGAGAGCAAGGACCGCCACCGGAAGGACTATCCTTTCGTGGCGGTCGGCGACTGGCGCGGGCGGCACAGCGGAGTCCCGGCTCACCCCGGGGTTCCCCCGACGGCGGTCTTCCGGGAGATCTCTCTCTTCTGGGCGGGGAAGAAGAAGTGCATCGCTCCCGACCGGGAGCGATCTCTGGACGAGGCGTTCCTCCACTACCTCGGGGGGCGGACTCCGGAGAAGATCACCGCTCCCGACTTCGCCTTCCAGCTGAAGGATGGGAAGACCGGCGCTATTCTGCTGAAGCAGAAGATCGTCCGGAAGAAGAAGGAGGAGGAGATCGACGCTATTCCGCCGATGCAGAACGTCCCTCCTCCCTCCAAAGGGGCCAGCAAGGGGGCGGGGAGTTCGGGAGGCAACCCCCGCAAGAATTTGGTCCGGAGGCGGGCTTCGCCCATCCGCCTCTGTCACGCCCCAGAAATCTGAAGACTGATTCCTGGGGTATGAGGTGAGAAAAGGAAGAGGGTTATGGGTATGGTTACTTAACTATGCCAATTTAGGATTCTCACTGGGCTCTTTCTACGCTCACACACAAGCAAATGAAAGAAGGGGAAGAAACAAAAGATCAGACTCGACCTTTAAAAGGAGTATCCTTTCAGTACATGCTACCCAACGGGGTCACAACATACTGACAGAATATCCTCTAAAGGAGCACGAGGCTCAAGCCTCCGACGGCGAGCCGAGTATCTCACCCGCTCCTGAACACTCGGTGCATCTTTCTGGAGGTCCTATCTACTGGGCTTGTCAAATTAGGTCACTTATTCGTCTTATATTTTTTTGTGGTGATCTAACCTAGACTTGGGGCCTTGAGGAGAGGCCTACCCAAAGAAAGTTCAGCTGGCACATTACCACTTATCAAACTAACTAACTAATAGAAACTTATTCCAATCCAATTCGATTACATCCGATAAAAAGGTACCACACTAAGATTGACATAAATAGAAAAAATAAGCTGCTACCCTACTGACTGTTGGACTCCTACTGCTGCTCCTGTGCCTCAGCTCCTGCAGAAGAGTCTACTCGTGGGAATGAGTAGCCCCCAAAAATACATTTGGGAGATTAGCCAAATAAATGGCTAGTGACAAGCTAACAATTTTAATAACTAACAACGCCCAAATTTTAAGATAAATTATTGATTAACCTAATTGTCAAGCTATGTTCTCAATCCCGTCCTATGTGTCCATGCAATTTCTATATTCACATGCAAATCCTACCGACTAGGTCATCGTGTATACAGTCATACAATTCCAAATTTAATAAGCAAACAATTATACATTCAAACATGAACCCCGGATATTTTGTTCAACCTGCCCCCGGTCGGGCATTACTATCGGGCCTTTTATTTCGATGTAGAGGGCCAGCTCTCTCGCCGTGCATCCACCAACTCCATGCACAATTCACCCAGATGATCATAAGGGGTTTCCCGTCTTTCACGGTGGAGCTCTACCGCCCAACTTGCTTTACCATGGGGACTTCAACTCCCCGGGACAGGGTTGCTAGGCCAATCCCTACTCGAGGGCACCTCCTATTAGCTTTACCACAACCCTTGCCCGTGACCCCTAACCTACTTAACTTCGGCTGTACGCGCAAGGTGGTTCACGACCCTTGCGCGCACGGGGTCCCTACCCTCTAACCAGGTAGGTTTAATAATATTTAACATACCCCATGGCATTGAATGAACTAAACAGTATTTAATCATTTTCGATGGTTTACACCCGGGTTCCGCACTCTCTCATAACCCAGCATTACATAAAAAAAAAACAATACAGCACTCTCACCCAAAATTCCTTTACTAGGGTTACCACGCTCACCTCAGGAGGGTGGGTCCCGATAATTCTTTAATTATTTATTTATTCAAATTAAGGGAAAAACCTAGTTATGGTGTCCATGCAAACAATAATATTTTATTATTAAATTAATGACTTTTTATGCATGCGTCGCCGGACTCGCGACTCCGCATGCAAGGCGGGGTCCACTCGACCACATGCGACGACGTCCGGCGGGACCCGCATGCAGCGTTATGGACACCTACCCTTAATTTCTATATTCACATTATTAATTATTAAAAAAAAACGTGCTGTGTCACCTGGAAAGTGTGCTCGGGCTGATGTTGCTAAGCGCCCTCTGCTCCGCCTCCGACTCGGTCCACGTGCTCACCAACTGCCAAACATACCAGCGGCCTATGGTCATTAAGTGCTACTTAAAATATTACCGGCTTAGGTCTGATTGGTCGAGCCGAGAATTTATACGTCATCGGACGCCGTCTATCAGCACGCAAATTGATGTGCCTAAGGTAGTGTCATCGAACGCCGGTCTACTGGCACGCAAATCGATGTGCCAAGGGTAGCATCATGGTTAGTCGGCGTTGCCGATGCAAAGAATCACACTACAGCTCATATAAGCTATTATGCCTAAACGATCGCATTTACATCGATGCCGCTACTAGCGTGCTATCGTGCTTTGAGGAGCCTTCAGCATCTTGACCATGGTAACACAGATCAGGTCAAGTCTAGGCAAGGTTTGGAGGTTTGATTCGTTATTTGCCCGAGAAATCATCTGGCTAAGGTACAAAAACACAGTTACTACTATAATTAAAACGAGTCGCATGAGCCTGAGCTCGGATTGACGACCGCCATTACGTCTCACCTAGTTGAACTCCGAGACCGGCAAGGTTTCGTATATGGGTCGGTGAGCGGCCCACCGCCATTCATAGCACGATGATTCGTATGCCATATAAAAATAGATGTAATAATGGGGGCATCATCCGCAAACAATGGTCATAGATTGTCTGACCCAAACGACATGGTCGAAGGGTTTTATGACCTCGATGATTGCGATTAAGTCATCTAGGATAGTTGGCATTGCTAACAACAATAGTCTTACTATGGTTCGATTATACCAATTTGAGTAGACGGTCGAAACTGCGTCGAGCACTACTACTAGTATGCCTTTGTGCTCTTTGGCATAAAAAAAAAAATCGCCGAGCTGGTCTCAACAGGACCAAAGGGAAAACAGGGAAAACGAAGAGGGGCTAACCTGTCGATTGGTTAGCATCTGCCGATTGCACAGCAGTCGGCCCGCCGGCTGGTGGCCATGGCTGCGATGAAGGTGAAGGGAAACTAGGGATGGAGTTGGCCGGATCGTGCAACAAGGAGAAGAGAGAGAAGGGGGGTTGGGTTTGGGATTAAAGAGAGATAAAGAGAGAAACAATTAGGGGGTTGGGTTTGGGATTAAAGAGAGATAAAGAGATTAAAGAGAGATAAAGGTGAGAAACGATTATGGGTTTGGGTTTGGGATTAAAGAGAGATAAAGAGGTGTGGGATTTAAGAGAGATAAAGGAATTAAAGAGAGATAAAGAGAGAGAAACAATTAGGGGCCAGGTTGGGTTTGGGATTAAAGAGAGATAAAGAGGTGTGGGATTTAAGAGAGATAAAGGAATTAAAGAGAGATAAAGAGAGAGAAACAATTAGGGGCCAGGTTGGGTTTGGGATTAAAGAGAGATAAAGAGGTGTGGGATTAAAGAGAGATAAAGGAATTAAAGAGAGATAAAGGTGAGAAACGATAATGGGTTTGGTTATAGATTTAGGTGTTTTTAATTTTTAATTTATTTAATTTATTTTTTTTTTTTCTTAGCAAACAAGTATAACTCGCAGTTAAACATGGATCGTACTCGAGCTCGCATCGCACCAAGACGAGCCGGTGCACAAACCTTACGAGTCCGACAGACTCGCCTTAAAACCTATTATTTTAATTAATTTTTATTATTATCAAAAACATTCATGCCATGCCTTGTTACACGTGCTCGCATGCTCGTGTAACGATCACCATGCCTCCAGTGTCGTCTAGCGACCCGGACCTGGGGCCCACTGCCCGGTCCAACTCATGTTCAAGCACATACCATCGACAACCATAACTGAAAAAAACAAATCAATCAATTTAGTAATAATAAAACTGGGCTGCCCTGAAATCAAACGTACCGGGTATTACATCCTACCCACCTTATTAAAATTTTCGTCCCGAAAATTAACTAACACTAATCATCGAACAAAGAAGAGTATTGGGACCGCATCGCTGACTCGAGCTCCCATGTAGCCTCCTCCTCACTACAGTGCTGCCACTGCACCTTCACCATGGGGATGGTCTTTGTACGAAGCACTCGATTCTCACTAGCCAAAATCCTGACCGGTCGCTCCTCATAGGATGCATCTGAACTAAGGGTCAGATCCTGCCAATCTAACACGTGTGACGGGTCTGGCTCATACCTCCGAAGCATCGACACGTGAAAGACACCGTGGACGCTAGAGAGCTGCGGGGGCAGTGCCAGACGATATGCCACCTCGCCAACTCTCTCCAAAATCTCGAAGGGACCTATGAACCTCAGAGCCAACTTTCCTTTCTTCCCAAACCTCGTGATGCCTCGCCGAGGGGAAAGCTTCAGGAAGACATGGTCTCCGACGGTAAACTCGAGCGGGCGTCGACGCACATCCGCGTAGCTCTTCTGTCGACTCTGCGCCGCTCTAAGTCGCTCTCTAATCAGCTGGATCTTCTCAGTCGTCTCCTGGACAAGCTCTGGCCCCAAGAGACTCCGCTCTCCTACCTCTGCCCAATAAAGAGGTGACCGACATGGCCTCCCGTACAAAGCTTCATAGGGGGCCATGCCGATGCTAGCTTGGTGACTATTATTGTAGGCGAACTCTACAAGAGGTAGGTGCTCCTCCCAACTGCCTCCAAAATCTACTGTGCAAGCCCGCAACATATCCTCCAAAATCTGAATCGTCCGCTCTGACTGGCCATCCGTCTGCGGGTGAAACGCAGTGCTAAAACTGAGCTCCGTCCCCAAAGCTGTCTGCAGGCTCTCCCAAAAGTGAGAAACAAACCGAGGATCTCGATCCGAGACAATGGAAACTGGAACTCCGTGCAGCTTGACAATTTCCCTCACATATAACTTCGCTCGGTCGATGGATGTCATCGTTGTTCGCACCGGAAGAAAGTGTGCCGACTTCGTCAGTCGGTCCACGACCACCCAAATTGAGTCATGTTTGTTCCGGGTCAGAGGCAACCCCGAAACAAAATCCATCGTGATGTGCTCCCATTTCCACTCAGCTACTGGGAGCGGCTGCAGCAATCCAGCCGGTCTCTGGTGCTCAGCCTTGACTTGCTGACAAGTCAAACATCTAGACACAAAGGCGGCCACGTCATGCTTCATGCCCTTCCACCAGAATTGCCTTCTCAAATCATGATACATCTTGGTGCCGCCAGGGTGCACCGAGAATCTGGATCGATGTGCCTCTGACAATACCTCCTCTCGAACCTCTTCATCAGCAGGGAGGCACAACCTCCTCTGGAACCGCAGACCTCCATCAACATCAACTGACCAGTCAGGAACGAGCTCCCCACTGTCACACCGTGCTCTAATCTCCTCCAACTCAGAATCCAACCTTTGTGCTGCAATCACCTTCTGTAGTAGGCTGGGCTGCACTCGTATGGTGCGCAACATGGTATGAGAGGGCTCCCATTGAACCCACAAATCAAAGCCTTCTATCGTGGCCAGAAAATCCTGTCGATCAGTCACCAATCTAGCAAGATGACTATGGGACTTCCGGCTCAATGCATCTGCAATAACATTCGCTTTACCAGGATGGTAAAAGAGTGAATAGTTGAAGTCTTTTAAGACTTCGATCCACCTCCTCTGACGCATGTTCAGATCCTTCTGACTCGCGATGTACCGCAGGCTCTTGTGATCACAATACATATCGAACTCCTCACCGTACAGATAATGCCTCCAGATCTTCAAAGCAAAAACCACCGCCGCCAACTCCAAGTCATGGGTGGGATAGTTCCTCTCGTGAGTCTTCAATTGTCTAGAGGCATAGGCTACCACCCTACCATCCTGCATCAATACAGCTCCAAGCCCCATCTGTGAGGCATCGGTGAAGACAACATAACCTTTGCCACTGGCCGGAATCGTAAGCACTGGGGCCGAAGTGAGACGCCGCTTCAATTCCCGGAAGGACTTCTCACAATCTTCCGACCACTCGAACCTGACACCCTTCTTTGTCAGACGGGTGAGAGGTGCTGCTAGACGAGAAAATCCCTCCACGAAACGTCTATAATAGCCTGCTAGCCCCAAGAAACTCCTGATCTCGAATACGTTTTTCGGCTGCTCCCAGTCCATCACGGCCTCTATCTTCGATGGATCCACGGAGATACCTTCCTGCGAGACAACATGTCCAAGAAATTTCACCTCCTGCATCCAAAACTCACACTTACTGAGCTTGGCATACAATTGGTGGTCTCTAAGGGTCTGCAACACAGCACTTAGGTGCTCCCGATGATCTCCCTCCGTCTTGGAGTAAATGAGGACATCGTCTACAAATACCACAACGAATCTATCCAGGAACATACTGAAGACTCGGTTCATCAGATCCATGAATGCTGCAGGAGCGTTAGTTAGACCGAAGGGCATGACCAAAAACTCATAGTGCCCATATCGTGTTCGAAACGCCGTCTTTGGAATATCCTCCGCTCTCACAGCCAACTGGTGATATCCGGTCCTCAGGTCAATCTTCGAGAAATAACAAGCACCATTCAACTGATCAAAGAGGTCCTCGATTCGCGGCAAAGGGTACTTGTTCTTGATCGTGATGCTATTCAGTTTGCGATAATCGATGCAAAGCCTCTTCGTCCCATCCTTCTTTTGAGCAAAAAGAACTGGGGCTCCCCAAGGAGATGTGCTGGGACGAATGAAGCCTTTATCGAGTAACTCCTCCAACTGGGTCTTCAGCTCCTTTAGCTCCGCAGGAGCCATCCTATATGGAGCAACCGAGATCGGTGCTGCTCCAGGTGCCAAATCTATAGCAAACTCAACCTCTCGAGGTGGAGGCAAGCCTGGAAGCTCATCTGGGAAGACATCCGGAAACTCACGAACCATCGGTGGTAGCACTACTGGGTTCCCATCTTTATCTCTACTCGGTAGCTGCGCTAGTAAGCTGAGGGTTATCTGTTGCAGCGGTACCGGGCACAAGATCTTCTGCTTGTCTCCCAAGAAGTAAAATGCCTCGCTCCCCGGAGGTGAGAATATGACCTTCTTAGTAAAGCAATCAAGGGTAACGTGATAGGCTGACATCCAATCCATCCCAAGCAATACGTCCACTCCTCCTAAGTCCAGGATGATGAGGTTTGCCGAGAGCTCTCTGTCTCCAATATGAATGATGCAGTCCCGGCAGATCCGGTCCACATCGGTACTTACCCCGAGCGGTGAAAACACCGACAGAGTATGACCCAATGGAACCGACTCTAGTCCCAAAGTCTTGACAAAACTAGGGACGATATAGGAGTGAGTAGACCCGCTATCGAAATGAACGAAAGCAAGGGTCGAAAAGACAGGAAGGGTACCTAGCGTTATCGAAAACATGTAAGAAACCAATCTAGCTACTGGTTGCTACAAGTTCTAACGAGTTAAAACTAATAGCAATGACAACTACACCATTACGTCTACGAATTTAAATTCTAAGTTCAGGGTTACCTTCGATCGCTCCCCCAGAAGCCTCTGGGTCTTGACCAACTAGCATGTACGTCCTTCCCTGAGCCTGGTTGCCTCCTCCGCCCTGATGGGGGAAAGACCTCTGCTGCTGTACCTGGGGAGGACGCTGTTGCTGCTGAGCTCTCTGTGGAGGCCTTTGCTGCTGCACAGGTGGTGGCAACAGAGCAGGCCTCTGGGGTGGAGCTGGTAGGAGTGGCTGCCGACGAAGCTGTGGACAGTTCCACTTCAAATGATCAAATGAACCGCACTGAAAACATCCACGCCGCGGCGGTCCAAGAGCTGGAGGACCACGAAAGTTCTGAGGCTGGCGCGGCGGGGGTCGAGTCTCCATAGGCCTAAACCTCTTCTGAGTCGGTGGACCGTTGCGACTGCTGCCACTCCGCTTCTCCATGATAGCGCGGGACTCCTTCAACTCCTGCTCCACTGCCAGGGACCGGTTGACCAACTCCTCATAAGATTGCCCCAAGAAAGGGGTAACCCTACCTCTGATCACTGGATTCAAGCCATGCTCAAAGCGCAAGGCTCTCCTGCTGTCGGTCGCCACCTGGTGTGGAGCATACCTCGCAAGCTCCGAGAACTTGGCCTCATACTGTGTCACAGTACGAGATCCCTGATATAGCGCCAGAAACTCCATCTCCATCCGGTTCTGCACGGTAACGGGAAAGAACTTCTTCCGAAAGAGTTCCTCGAACTCCTGCCATGTAATCGCTCCTCGATCTGCTGCTCTGGTGCGCTGGACTGTCTGCCACCAGAAGTCTGCCTCAGCCTCAAACTGGTACGAGGCGAAGGTCACTCTCCTATCATCGGTGATGCCCAAAGCGTTCAGTATCTTCTCAGTCTGCTGGAACCATCGATCGGCCTCTATAGGGTCTGGCTCGCCCTTGAAGCTCGGTGGTCCCATCGCCTTGAAGTCTTTCAGCAATTTCCCCTGCCGCTCGCCCTCGGCCTGCTGACGAGCCTGAGCCTGGGCAAGGGCAGCCTGCGCTAGCTCGGCCTGCTGCTGAGCAGCCGTCTGCTGCTGCACAACAGCAGCCTGCTGCTGCTGGACCATGGTGGCCATCCCCTGGAGCATTTCCATCATCCTCGCCGTGCTATCAGACGCAGAGGACGATCCTGCTCCGTTGCTCCCACCATTTCCACTCCTAGTACCCGCCATCTGAAATAAAAAGATAGTCCTAACGTCAACCATCTACTAACCAACTATTTAGACTCTAGACTTAGACTCCTAATCCTAGAAACTAACCCCTAGGAACATATCCCTAGGCTCTGATACCAGCTGTCACGCCCCAGAAATCTGAAGACTGATTCCTGGGGTATGAGGTGAGAAAAGGAAGAGGGTTATGGGTATGGTTACTTAACTATGCCAATTTAGGATTCTCACTGGGCTCTTTCTACGCTCACACACAAGCAAATGAAAGAAGGGGAAGAAACAAAAGATCAGACTCGACCTTTAAAAGGAGTATCCTTTCAGTACATGCTACCCAACGGGGTCACAACATACTGACAGAATATCCTCTAAAGGAGCACGAGGCTCAAGCCTCCGACGGCGAGCCGAGTATCTCACCCGCTCCTGAACACTCGGTGCATCTTTCTGGAGGTCCTATCTACTGGGCTTGTCAAATTAGGTCACTTATTCGTCTTATATTTTTTTGTGGTGATCTAACCTAGACTTGGGGCCTTGAGGAGAGGCCTACCCAAAGAAAGTTCAGCTGGCACATTACCACTTATCAAACTAACTAACTAATAGAAACTTATTCCAATCCAATTCGATTACATCCGATAAAAAGGTACCACTACTAAGATTGACATAAATAGAAAAAATAAGCTGCTACCCTACTGACTGTTGGACTCCTACTGCTGCTCCTGTGCCTCAGCTCCTGCAGAAGAGTCTACTCGTGGGAATGAGTAGCCCCCAAAAATACATTTGGGAGATTAGCCAAATAAATGGCTAGTGACAAGCTAACAATTTTAATAACTAACAACGCCCAAATTTTAAGATAAATTATTGATTAACCTAATTGTCAAGCTATGTTCTCAATCCCGTCCTATATGTCCATGCAATTTCTATATTCACATGCAAATCCTACCGACTAGGTCATCGTGTATACAGTCATACAATTCCAAATTTAATAAGCAAACAATTATACATTCAAACATGAACCCCGGATATTTTGTTCAACCTGCCCCCGGTCGGGCATTACTATCGGGCCTTTTATTTCGATGTAGAGGGCCAGCTCTCTCGCCGTGCATCCACCAACTCCATGCACAATTCACCCAGATGATCATAAGGGGTTTCCCGTCTTTCACGGTGGAGCTCTACCGCCCAACTTGCTTTACCATGGGGACTTCAACTCCCCGGGACAGGGTTGCTAGGCCAATCCCTACTCGAGGGCACCTCCTATTAGCTTTACCACAACCCTTGCCCGTGACCCCTAACCTACTTAACTTCGGCTGTACGCGCAAGGTGGTTCACGACCCTTGCGCGCACGGGGTCCCTACCCTCTAACCAGGTAGGTTTAATAATATTTAACATACCCCATGGCATTGAATGAACTAAACAGTATTTAATCATTTTCGATGGTTTACACCCGGGTTCCGCACTCTCTCATAACCCAGCATTACATAAAAAAAAAAACAATACAGCACTCTCACCCAAAATTCCTTTACTAGGGTTACCACGCTCACCTCAGGAGGGTGGGTCCCGATAATTCTTTAATTATTTATTTATTCAAATTAAGGGAAAAACCTAGTTATGGTGTCCATGCAAACAATAATATTTTATTATTAAATTAATGACTTTTTATGCATGCGTCGCCGGACTCGCGACTCCGCATGCAAGGCGGGGTCCACTCGACCACATGCGACGACGTCCGGCGGGACCCGCATGCAGCGTTATGGACACCTACCCTTAATTTCTATATTCACATTATTAATTATTAAAAAAAAACGTGCTGTGTCACCTGGAAAGTGTGCTCGGGCTGATGCTGCTAAGCGCCCTCTGCTCCGCCTCCGACTCGGTCCACGTGCTCACCAACTGCCAAACATACCAGCGGCCTATGGTCATTAAGTGCTACTTAAAATATTACCGGCTTAGGTCTGATTGGTCGAGCCGAGAATTTATACGTCATCGGACGCCGTCTATCAGCACGCAAATTGATGTGCCTAAGGTAGTGTCATCGAACGCCGGTCTACTGGCACGCAAATCGATGTGCCAAGGGTAGCATCATGGTTAGTCGGCGTTGCCGATGCAAAGAATCACACTACAGCTCATATAAGCTATTATGCCTAAACGATCGCATTTACATCGATGCCGCTACTAGCGTGCTATCGTGCTTTGAGGAGCCTTCAGCATCTTGACCATGGTAACACAGATCAGGTCAAGTCTAGGCAAGGTTTGGAGGTTTGATTCGTTATTTGCCCGAGAAATCATCTGGCTAAGGTACAAAAACACAGTTACTACTATAATTAAAACGAGTCGCATGAGCCTGAGCTCGGATTGACGACCGCCATTACGTCTCACCTAGTTGAACTCCGAGACCGGCAAGGTTTCGTATATGGGTCGGTGAGCGGCCCACCGCCATTCATAGCACGATGATTCGTATGCCATATAAAAATAGATGTAATAATGGGGGCATCATCCGCAAACAATGGTCATAGATTGTCTGACCCAAACGACATGGTCGAAGGGTTTTATGACCTCGATGATTGCGATTAAGTCATCTAGGATAGTTGGCATTGCTAACAACAATAGTCTTACTATGGTTCGATTATACCAATTTGAGTAGACGGTCGAAACTGCGTCGAGCACTACTACTAGTATGCCTTTGTGCTCTTTGGCATAAAAAAAAAAATCGCCGAGCTGGTCTCAACAGGACCAAAGGGAAAACAGGGAAAACGAAGAGGGGCTAACCTGTCGATTGGTTAGCATCTGCCGATTGCACAGCAGTCGGCCCGCCGGCTGGTGGCCATGGCTGCGATGAAGGTGAAGGGAAACTAGGGATGGAGTTGGCCGGATCGTGCAACAAGGAGAAGAGAGAGAAGGGGGGTTGGGTTTGGGATTAAAGAGAGATAAAGAGAGAAACAATTAGGGGGTTGGGTTTGGGATTAAAGAGAGATAAAGAGATTAAAGAGAGATAAAGGTGAGAAACGATTATGGGTTTGGGTTTGGGATTAAAGAGAGATAAAGAGGTGTGGGATTTAAGAGAGATAAAGGAATTAAAGAGAGATAAAGAGAGAGAAACAATTAGGGGCCAGGTTGGGTTTGGGATTAAAGAGAGATAAAGAGGTGTGGGATTTAAGAGAGATAAAGGAATTAAAGAGAGATAAAGAGAGAGAAACAATTAGGGGCCAGGTTGGGTTTGGGATTAAAGAGAGATAAAGAGGTGTGGGATTAAAGAGAGATAAAGGAATTAAAGAGAGATAAAGGTGAGAAACGATAATGGGTTTGGTTATAGATTTAGGTGTTTTTAATTTTTAATTTATTTAATTTATTTTTTTTTTTTCTTAGCAAACAAGTATAACTCGCAGTTAAACATGGATCGTACTCGAGCTCGCATCGCACCAAGACGAGCCGGTGCACAAACCTTACGAGTCCGACAGACTCGCCTTAAAACCTATTATTTTAATTAATTTTTATTATTATCAAAAACATTCATGCCATGCCTTGTTACACGTGCTCGCATGCTCGTGTAACGATCACCATGCCTCCAGTGTCGTCTAGCGACCCGGACCTGGGGCCCACTGCCCGGTCCAACTCATGTTCAAGCACATACCATCGACAACCATAACTGAAAAAAACAAATCAATCAATTTAGTAATAATAAAACTGGGCTGCCCTGAAATCAAACGTACCGGGTATTACAGCCTCAACGACCCTGACACCATGGAGATGCTCCGCCAGGGCGAAGCCTCCGCTCCTGCACCACCTCCTCGCCCGGACGCCGGCCCAGGTCAGCCACCTGTCCCAACTCCAATTGTTCGCCGCAAGATTCAAATGGTCGAGCCCGACGACCCTAACATCGACCTCCCGCTAACCATGGCGGAAGTCGAGTCTGGGATGACTCAGATTTTAATGGGCAACTTTCCCGGCGATCTGACCGTCCCTCTCCGTGTAGCAGTGCTGACGCCGGAGATGGAGGCCCGCGGGAAGAAGAAGGTAAGGCTCGCGAGGCCCGCGCCTTCGAACGTCCAGACGGAGCAGCGGCGAAAAGCGCTGGAGGAGGCGGGCTTGGACTCGGAGCCCAGTTGGACGGACTCCGAGGAGGAAGGATCGGGCTCCGAGGAGGAAGAGCCCGTTCCTCAACCTTCCCGGGCGGAGCCTTCCACTTCCGTCCAAGTGGAGAAGCCCCCAGCTCCACCAGTTCCCGCACTAGGGGCGGGACCGAGCGGGCAGGATCTTCCACCTCCCGCCGACGTGGCAGGGGTCCAGCAGGGCGAATCCAACGCCACCGCTGCGACCTCCTCGCCGGCAGCAGCTCCAGCTCCCGCCCCTCAGGCCTCTCCTACAGCAGAGGGCCAGGAGGGAGCGGGCTCCCAGCAGGGCCTGGGGGACCTGGTCTACAGGTCCCCTAGCTTTGTAGACGTTGGCTCCGACTCCGAGTCCTCCAGCTCGGAGTCGGAGGCCAAAGGGGCCAGGGCGGACCCTCCGAGTCCGCCAGCAGCCGGAGCTTGCCCGGGGGAGGTGCCAGCCCCCACTCCTTCCCCCGGCGTGCCTCCTCCTATCGAGGCTCCGGGGGGTCCCAGCGCGGGCTCCTCTGCGGAGGAGGGGAGGGCGCCCTATTACGTGCGGCAGCTGCTGGGCCGCAACGTCTTCGCTTGAGCCCCCTTCGCTTCCATAAGCGAACGCCTGACCGAGGTACTTCTCGCCCTTTCTGCCCTTACGCCAAATCTGCTAAATTTTCTTTCCAACTTTTTCATCTTCCTTATGCAGGCGGAGAAACAGAGCCAGGCACTGGCCGCGGAGGTCGCGGGGGCCGGGAAGGCGCTGGTCGCCTTGTTCGACGATTCCTTTCGGGGGTCCGAGCACAAGGTAGACGAGCACATTCACGAGCTCCAGCGGGCTTCGCACGCCGCGGCTCTGAAAAAGGCGGAGGAGCTTCGGCAGAGGGTCGCGACCCTTGTGTCGGGCATGGCCGAGCTGAAGACGGCCCAACTCAAGACCTCCGACGACCTCCGAAAGGTCACGGCGGAGCGGGACGAGGCTGTGACCGCCAGCGAGACCGCCAGGACGGAGGCGGCTGAACTCCAGGGCGAGGTCGCTGCCCTGAAGGCAGAGATCGCCACCATGAAGGAGACGCACGCCGAAGGCCTTCGGGCTCAACAAGGTCGCCTCCAAGCCCAGCTGGACGATCTCCTCAAGAAAGGCGCCCTGGCCGCTGTGGAAAAGTACAAGACCGAGAGGTCGAAGAAGCGGCGCTGAGGGGACGACAGTAGGGCGGAGACTAGCAAGCCTTGAGCTCGCAGCCTTGTAACTGTTTTTGTAATTTTTGTCAATCAATGAAATTTTCATCTTTTTGAGCTCGCCTATGCGTTTCTTTCTTTCTCTGTGTCGCTCATGAGTCCGCTTCAGGAGTTTCGCAGCGATCTCGAGAGTGATACCCCAGGCGAGGCAGCTAATTCGATTCAACCTTTTTATTTTAAAGTATATGCAAACGAAAAACTCGGCATGCTGCTAAAACTCAATATAGTCTCTGAGCCCGGAAAATGATAAGCGAACCAAATGACTTCAAAAAACTTCCCTACACTCAGAGACTTAAACTATTTTTATTTTTAAAGAAAACTAATAAGTGCTAGCTGCCCCCTGCCCGGTTAATTTCCCTCGATGATCCTGTTCAACGGACTTGCCCTTTGAGGGGTATGCCCACGCCAGGATGCTTCTGTTCATGGCAGGTGAACGCGAAGGATCCCGGTTAGGTTTAGAGTCCACTAGGCAGCGGACTTCCCCAGGAATCTCAAGGTCGCCCAAGGGCTGCCTCTGAGGATCCTGGTCTTGCTTTAAGTCCGCACAACGGCGGACTGCCCCGGGAATCTCAAGGTCGCCCACTGGCTGCCTCTGAGGATCCCGGTCTTGCTTTAAGTCCGCACAACGGCGGACTGCCCCGGGAATCTCAAGGTCGCCCACTGGCTGCCTCTGAGGATCCCGGTCTTGCTTTAAGTCCGCACAACGGTGGACTGCCCCGGGAATCTCAAGGTCGCCCACTGGCTGCCTCTGAGGATCCCGGTCTTGCTTTAAGTCCGCACAACAGCGGACTGCCCCGGGAATCTCAAGGTCGCCCACTGGCTGCCTCTGAGGATCCCGGTCTTGCTTTAAGTCCGCACAACGACGGACTGCCCCGGGAATCTCAAGGTCGCCCACTGGCTGCCTCTGAGGATCCCGGTCTTTCTTTAAGTCCGCACAACGGTGGACTACACTTTATAGATCATGCGGGCTCTTGCTGTGCCGAGCTTCCGAGTTAAATTCTTTGTTGAAACCTCCATCGTTCATTCATAACTTCTTCAGAAGATGATTTACAAAATTCCTTGGTCTTATGTATAAAACTTGCGAAGGTGCAAAGCATCCCAAGGTCGCTCTAACAGGTCGCCTTCAGCGGTCATCAACCGGTAAGCCCCCGAGCTTCCTACTTCGTGTACTATGTAGGGGCCTTCCCAGTTCGCCACGAGCTTGTTAGAATTGGTGAGGTCTATAGCTCGTAAAAACCTATAGTTTAGCTATGTATGGTTGATAGTATATGAATGCATATTGGTACGTATCTTAGTACGTGTTCTGATTACAGAACAGAGAGCCATGACTACATGGTAATCCACTTGAGTGGGAGACTCAAGGGACTGGTCCCATGTAACCTAAATACGTTTACAGCTCTGATAAGGATTGGTCGTCCTATCAGGATAAGCTGTTGGGATGACAGAGCGTGGGTGTCTCCACCACGGTCATTACCAGGCACAGTGTCTGTGGCCGAACGGAACCAACACGGTGCACAGATCGGTGAGCAGACACCGGTGCACTAAACCATGTTTTTGCTTAGGGTAAAACGGTCCTAAACCCTGAGGAACCATGTATGGTGGACTAACCAGTTGTGTGGTGCTTTGGCGCACCAATGTGTGAGGATCCGGATGCAGTGATCCAAAACCACGGTGTACTGGGTTACCCGGCTGGCGTTGCATCAGCGTGTCACTCCTGCAGGCTATCCACACCCCTAACGGGAGGTGCGTTCCTTGGTCTGACCTACGTCGTATTAAACCCTGGTCAGGTGGTCATCAGTTGGACTGATGATGGATCCGGTTGCTCGGAAGAGTAATCGAAGGTACGATGTATGTGGTCAACCTGGAAGGAACCGAGTCATATGAGCACTCGAGTCTGACGGTATTCTCCACCGCTCGAGTTGCGTCATGGCACCAAGTGGAGGGACAACGGGTTTACCATACTAAGCGGAGAGCAGGGGTATGAGGGAGAACATAGTAAGTCCGGGGGAATTGGAGTACAGCCTGCGTCGCACTCTGGGTGGCTACGCAGGTTAACTCGGACTCAGAGGATCGATGGTACACTCGGGTAGTGTGTCGATCGAGTCTGAGTTGGAAGCCATGAACCCTGGTCCCTGAAGGTTCCACCTTATCGACATTATGTACGGTTCTTATACCATCTCGTCGAAATACAGAACGTAGTTAGAGGAAGCGAGAAGTCCAAGCCTACGCTCCGTGAGTGCTTCGCACTAGTGCACGGTAGATGCGTAGCTACGTGTGTGCACTAAGGGGAAACCCTAGGTTAGTGCAGAGACGCATGTAGCAATTCCTTGTCATAAGTGGACTTTGCCATATGGGTGTGATGCACCGGGATATATTGCGAGTTGACTAGTTGACTTCACTAGGGGCACCCTACGGGAACATCAGAGAATAGTGAAATCACTGGTGCACTTCACTTATGTGTGCCTTGCAAAGTCTCGTACACGAGGAACGACCAACTAGTGACATAAGGGCGTTTTGGTCATACTATGCGCCACTATGCACTAAGGGGGCCGGCCCTGAGTGGTGAGAGACTGGTCAAGGCCGGCCCTATTAGTTTCAGGAGGTTGTTGCCTCCGATGAAAGGGTCGGTCAAGAGGCGCAGAAAACGGGCTGGTTTTGACCGTTTTCGAAAACAAGGAAAAGATAGAGATAAAAGAAGAGATATATAGGGAGAGGTTTGAATCAATCAATCCTATCCGCTAGGCTTATCCGTAAGGATAAGGCCGGCCCTATATAAGGCATAGGGAGAGAGGGGGGGACGAAATTAATGAGCCCATGCAAGCCTAGGGCCGGCCCAAGCCATGGGGATGCCCTAGGCGCCCCCTCTTCTCTCTTCGCATCTCCTCCCTTGTCTCTCTCCCTCGCTTGCGCCATTGGATGACGACTCGTCTTCCTCGCGTGGTGTTTCGTAGAAGGAGAAGGCTCGTCGTATGGAGGCACTCAGAGATCCATCGACGAGGTACCGTGCATCGTGTGAGATCGGGTGAACTAGAAGGCATCTCCCGCAACCTTTTGCTGTCCAGAATCTGCACAGCAAATCAACATTGTTTCTGCGATTCCGGGAGCTACAGAAGTCCAAACGACATGAAACTTATTGCAAACGTTGCGTCTCGACGTTGGATACCTACAGTCCAAATTTCAGCCCAATCGGAGTTTGGAGCAGAAAGTTATGGCCGTCGCACCGAAGCTATGTCGAGCAGATCCGTAGCCCGTCTCCATCGACAAAGAAGAAATTTGTCGCGGTGAAAGAATCCGCACGCAGGTATGATCTCTAACAAGTAGATCTAACATAATTAGAATATTCATACATGCTAGATTGTTCTTTTGCGTTAGATCGTCGTTAGGGGTTCGCGTAGTTGCCATGCTAGTTTCATACACGCATATGTAGATCGTTTCGATGAAAATTTTGATATGTAACGCACACCGCTCACGGTCCTTGGACCTTCACTTTGCTTCCGCTGTGGGCCTCTACCATGGATTTATTTCCAGCAGAGCTTTCATGCATTAGGCTCTTGCGTGTTTGCGAACACTCTTCTCATCACCTCGCCCTTGGTTAGCGAGGTCCCGAGATGGACGATCCTTGGTCCGCCCAGGCCACCGATGTTGACTTCTTGCAATGGCTCGGCAACGGAAAAACTTCCTCTCTGGGATCCTGGTAGGCGACCTTTCTCCTCGAGCTCAAGATCCACGCCGCTCCCACCTGGGGGTGAAGTAGGGGATCTAAGCGAGGCGACCTCTCTCGGGCTTTGAGGGAGCCCGCTCGAGGTGGGCGCTAATTGCTAGGAGGGCGCGGGCCTCTTGGCCTCAGCGACCTCAACGTCTGCGAGGTGAAAGACGTCTTGCTCGCACCTGGTAGCAGCGACCTGGTCTCCTCGAATCACCACGACCCCTCCGTTGGTGGGAAACTTGAGGGCCTGGTGATTAGGCGAGGACACCGCTTTCATCTGCATCAACCAAGGTCGCCCTAGGATGGCATTGAAAGCGGACTGCCCATCTACCATCGCAAATCGGACTTGACGTACCTCCGGGCCCGCCGTTACGGTGAGGGTTATCTCCCCTACCACCTTAGCGACCTCGCCAGTGAAACCGGTGAGCGAGCCCGTTGAGGGAGACAAATCAATTTGTCTCAATCCCATTCGCTGGAAGGCCGACAAAAACAGGATGTCTACGGCACTTCCCGGGTCGACCAGGACCCGCCTTACCTCGATGTTCGCCATCATAAGGCGTACGACAAGGGGATCATTGTGGGGGGTAACAACCCCGGCCATGTCCTCCTCTGAGAACCAAATGAAGTCTCGGGCCTCTACCCTCGGTGTTTGGAGCAATACAGGAGTTAGGGAAACGGAGAATACCTTCTGAGCCCGCTTCATCTCTCTAACTTGTCGACGAACCTCATTGCTGGATCTTGGGCCGTTCAGGCACCCGTTGATAGTGTGACAGACCGCCGATCCTCCCAGGGGAGGTGGAGGCAAAGCGGGCTCAGCGGGCCCCGGGCGATCTCCCTCCCGAGGAGCCCGCGCCGGTATCACCTCGAATCTCCTTGGAGGCGAAATAAACTGATCCAAATGGCCTTGGGCGACCAAGTCCTCGAGGTGGTTCTTCAGAGCCCGACATCTATTGGTGTGATGCCCGGGGCTGTGATGAAAAGCGCACCGCCACGTGTTGTCGGTAGAGCCGGGCTCGCCGACCTGCAGGGGTGGTGGATATTGGAAAAAGGGTTCATTCCGAATCTGGTGAAAAACTTGCCCTGGCGTGTGGGTTAACACGGTGAAATCCAGCTCCCCGGGTCCCGGAGGCAGGCGCTAGTTCGCCGGCCTTCCAGCGACCACCGTGGGGATTTCAGCGGGCTGTACGGCAGGAGCTGCGGGCGGTCCGGGAAAAGGTATCGCCGGTGGCACCTCCCGCCTCTCCACAGCTTTAACGACGAGAGGTCGCAGAGCCGGAGGAGGTCGCTGCTCGACTGCCTTACCCTTTCGGTCCAACACCGCATCTTCGAGCTTGATGTGTTGCTGGACAAGGACGAAGAGCTCGACCATCGTGCGAGGATCCTTGATTACCAGCGCGTCATGCAGCTTGCTTCCCTCGGGGAGAGCGTTCCGGAAAGCGCTCACCATTGTGCGATCTTGGCCAACGACGTCCTCCAGAGCGAGGTAGGCGCTTCGAAAGCGCATCGCGAAGCTTCGTAGGGTTTCGCGGGCTCCCATGGCCAAGGTGAAGAGAGACTCAATCCTCTTGGGGGGCTGCCTGTTGCAGCGGTACTGCTCCAGAAATAGTCTGGAGAGAGTGGGGAAGTCTGGAATGGTGCCCGATGGCAGTTTGTGAAACCAGTTTAACGCCGAGCCCGTCAAACTGCTCGGGAAAGCTCGGCACAAGACTTGGTCTTGGTCCCGGAAGAATAACAGCTTCCGGTAAGCCAATTGATGGTCGACTGGATCTTGCGATCCATCGAACAATACAAACTTAGGCAGTGTCCAATGGTGAGGGAAACCTCCTTGGTGCACCTCGCTCGTGAAGGGCGAGCTACCCCCGTGGGCGGCGAGGTCCTCCAGCAGGTCTACCGTCGCGTTAGGTCGCTGCCAGTGCCCGGGGAAAACTCCCAGAGGCTGCTGCGCAGGTCCTAGGCGGCCGAGCACGCTCCCTCGAGGGAGGTTCGGATCCACCCCACGGCGACCCTCGGGGGCTACCGCTTGGCGGCCTCCTCGCTGTTCTCCCGCGGATTCCTTCAGCGTGGCGGTTGGCCTATGGGAGGCCGTTGCCTCTCGAGCTTCGGAAGGTGTAGCCACCGTGGGCTCTTTCCCACGTCGCCGATGGCGCGGGTCGCGATCCCGCTCTAGAGACCTTGCCTCCGACTCGTTAGAATCGGCGCTCCGGCTACGGCGGCGAGGGATGGTCGCCCGCGAGGTCGCCTGGTTGCTAGACCGCTGGGTTACTAGCTTCTGCAGCCTCGTAAGCGGGGTTTCCGACACCCCGCGCATGGCCGCTCTCGCGACCGGGGGTTCCGGATGGAAAACCTGCCGAGCCGGAATGGTCATGGGCGGGCGCGATGTTGAAGCTGGTGGTCGTACCGGAGATGTCGTCTTCGCCGGCCCGGACCGTCGGCTGACCGCCGGAACCTGACGCAGTCGCGTTAGTTCCTCCATCATGGCCCGTTGGGTGGCCAACATCTCCAACAGGAGCTGGTCACTGAGCGGGACATGGGGCTGAGGGGTCTCAACAGGAGGTTCGCTGCGCGCAGACCTCGCACGGGTCCTCGGTCGCCTGCGTCCCCTTGTCGCGCGGAGCCTTCTTTGGGTTACGAGAAACCACGGCGTTCAACCGCGTGGTCGTGGGCGTTCTCGCAGGAACCAGTCGTAAGGATCCCACAGACGGCGCCAAATGTTCAGGGGATATTTCGCTGGTCCGTGCGGGCTGCCTGCAAGACAAAGAAAAAGCGTAAGAACGGCTGGCTCCCCTAGGAGCGCAGACCCTCCGACGCTCAAGTCAGTCTCAGGTGCACAACGGCGAGCTTTAGTGGACAAAAGTGGTAGGGAAAAGGATTTCGAACCTGTACTCTGGAGCCTGGGGGTGAGCATTTATAGACATTGGCGACCTACCGCTGTCCGACACGTGGAGATTTTTTTCAGAGCCTTCTAGACCCCCACGTTCTGGCTCGCGTGGGTCTCTGACGATCCTTGGAACTTGCGCCCCTGACATTCTTTGTCGTCGAGCCTGCCAGGCGGTTTGAGTGGAGGAGAGCATCTTTCTTGTCGCTGCCAGGTGGCTATTCTGGAATGTTCAAGTCTAGGAGATCTCCAAACTGACTCAGGCGGGCTTCCATGGACGTTTGTCCACGTAGCTCCTATGGGGTTTCGACACCTGGCAACCTTTATGCCTCTTTACGGGGGCGACCTCAGGTGGGAAGCTAGGGCGAGCTCGCCCTCCGTTGCTCCGCCTTCTCTTCCATATCTATCAAGAGTCGGACCTCGCAGGAGCGACCTCTTCGATAAATAGGGGAGTCTTGGCGAGCTTGGGCGAGCTCCGGAGTGGGCTTGAGCGAGCTCCTGAGCGAGCATGGGCGAGCTCCTGAGCGAGCATGGGCGAGTTCCTGAGCGAGCTTAGGCGAGCTTCTGAGTGAGCTTTGGCGAGCTCCTGAGTGAGCTTTGGCGAGCTCCTGAGTGAGCTTAGGCGAGCTTCTGAGCGAGCTTTGGCGAGCTCCCGAGTGAGCTTAGGCGAGTTCCAGTAAGTTTTGGCGAGCTCCTTAGTGAGCTTAGGCGAGCTTCTGAGCGAGCTCTTTGCCTAGGCCTCTTCAGCCCAATGTGGATCTCGCTCCCTGTCAAGATGATTCGGCGGGCCGGGGGGGCGAACTCCTGGGCGAGCTCCCCGTTCCTCGGAGTCCTAGGGTCTATGAGATCCATAGGCAAGGGCGAACTGGTGACAAGCGCGCGGGGCTAGGATGCGAGCTCATGCGGATGAGGATTCCGACTTCTGGGCGGATTTCAGCTACCCCCAACACAACCCCACAACCAGACTTATATAGATGCCTCCAAATCATACACAGTTGAGAACGCTTGTTCTATTAAGCACTTTTGTTGTATGGATGGACAGTTGGTCACCGTTTAGTTTTGTTTCTACCCATTGAACCTCTGACTTAGATTCACCAATCAAAAAAATGTGTTTGCACCAAAGGTGAGATCATGTAGGTTATAACCTCATCCCAAGTGATGAATCTTGAGTGCCTTTTACCATTCGCTCATAGGAGGGCACTTACAATTTCATAGGAGCGGTATTAAGAAATAAATTAATAGCCTATGTGTGACGACCAAGATCCAAGAGCCAAGACTTCTGAGGTTGGGCTGCTAAGATGGATGAGGTGAGATGATGTGAGGTGTACAAGGCCACGAGTTAATCCTACATCATCTGGAGAGAATGAGATCCTCAGCTACTTATATAATTTCCCCTTCCAAACATACAAGACATATTTAAAAACCATACGTTGTTGCGGATTTTGTAAGAATTCCATAGTTAAGCGTGCTCGGGCGAGAATAGTACTAGGATGGGTGACCTCCCTAGGAAGTTCTCGTGCGGGCACGGGCAAAGCGGACAGTATCTTGTGTGTTTGGGGCGGATGTTACACTATGTTTTTTGAATATCACGTAATAATGCCACTATATATAACATAAATAAGGGATCCCCGTCCGGTGGCACGCCTTTTGAATCGAGCCATCCAATGGCACGCAACCGAAACTAGACTATTTGTATATTATCCCTTGAAAATTTTATATTTATATATCGGCCCCTGAAAAGTTGATTACTTGTGCAAATTGACCCCTTAAATTAACTGACGTCTATTTTGAAGGAATATTTCAGGCATATTCGTGGTTTGCTGACATCCACTGTTAGCAAATAGACTTCAACCATGGTCTTCCTCTTACCCGAGGTCTCAAATGATCATTTTACCGTCAATATGATTCAACTCAACCTTATTTGCTCTTCAGTTGCCCTAATTTAGGATTTTTTTTATGATCGATTCTCCGTGCCTAACTTTTCTTCTTCAGGTTAACTATGGATAAAATCAGCCTAGTAAAACTGTCGTATGAAAATAACATTCAAAACACAATTATACATGTAACATTTCCTCCTAATAGACATAAGTTTGGACAGGTAACTCAATTTTAAGGAGTCTGATATATAAATATGATGTTTTTTAGAATTAACATGTAATTAGCCTAGATTTCAGGGGGCTATATCTAAATATCTCTTTTTTTAATCTAATATTTGTAATTAAGTTCAATGTGGTAATGATTAAATATGTTCCATGAACTTAACAATCACTTGCAATGTTCAAATCTAGATCCTCCATTTTGACCCGTAAAGGATCCTCTTAAAGACTTAAACTCTTGGGAAAGTTGGATGCCACCACCTTGGAAAAGGATAATTCAAGAAAAATTTTATTCACACCCCAAAAATAATAAATATACTCAATTTCCCATTCGGCACTTAACAACAAAACTGATATTATCAGTTCGGTAATTAAGTGCTGAATGGGGAATATCCATTCGACAACTAAGTGCCGAATGGGAAAACGGAGTATGTTCATTATTTTTAGGGTGTGAATAAAATTAAAGCCCTTAACTTAGTCGTCTCGAACCACGGTATTATCGTGGTTTGGGTCTAGCCATCGACATCTGTTAGTTCAATCCCTTTGGACGGTTTCCGATTGTTGACTGGACCCCGAACCACGGAGCGACTATTTTAAGCCATTCGGAATAAAATTTCTCTAATTAAATTCAAGGCTGATATTGATGGACTCAACTTGTGATTGGGCTAACCGGTGGAGGTGTGATTTGAAAAGACGATGAGTCTAGAAATCATGTAACCAATGATGCTGATGTTTCGAAAATTCCCACCACAATGATTGATAGATTGATGAATAAGACCTAAATCACACTCAGTGGTGGGAGAGAATTGTGCACTGTACGTTCTCTGACCCTGTTGGAAGTCAACTCTTCTCCATTGGATACTTCCTTCTAATCTTACGAGTCAAGTCTCTGATGCGCGGCGCCATACAAATGCAATAGAACCCAATTAAAAATAAAAAGATTTACCCGTGCTGTTAAAACACGGGAGCCGTGCATCCAAGACCTAACTCGTAGGACTCGAAGAAAGTTCCAACTCCAACATCGAGTATGCCCATGGACCAGAAAACGATGATGTGGCATCGGGTCATAGCTACTCTCATCGATCGGTGAATCGGTGAATCACATTCACCTTGTTCGTCGGGCATGAGACAGCCACCACATCGGGGTGCTCGTGATCGATTTGCACGCTTGATGTTGGGAATAGCATCAATCTTATTAAATAGAAGACAAGGCAATTCTTCCTTGTTTTGCGAGTGAATCCAAGATCGATCGCATTCATTGTGGAACTAAAGTTATGGGAGGTGGTGGAAGAGGAAGCCAACCACATAGATAGTGATGATGATGTGGAAATTCCACTAACCGCAAAACCTTGGCCAAGGGTTGAGGTCTCAATATTTCTTTATAAGAATCTCACCGTCCTCATAATTAGCCAATGTAGGAGTATTCTCTCAGCACTCCCCCTCGTATGCAGATAATTTTTTTTTTCTTGGTCAGTCTTTATCATGAAGGTGTAATAGTGTAGGGCTTCCCCCACTCAGCAGGTGGATATGACAGCTTAACTCTGATAATACGAGGGAGAGAATTCTCAATGAGAACACAAAAAAAAGGGGAAATCGGTGTTAGGTCTAAAAAACATAACATATATTACATCTAGTCCCACTTTAAGTTTCTATTTACAGTAAGTCCACCGATAGAAATATTGTATAAAACCTAATCCACTGTCTATAGTTTTGCTTGTAAATGATCCGATCTTAACCGTTTTAGATAACGTGTATTTTTAAAATGCCATATATCCATGACATCCTTCCGTATTAAATAACGGTAGATATATATGTCATATTGTTTTTACAGGAATTGTGGCACGGTTGCTACAGTGATTTTGCTGTAGGAACCATGATTTCACTGTAGTTGCTATAGTAAAATCACTGTAGCAACCCGTGATTTCATCATGGATGTTACAGTGAAATCTCTGTAGTTGTTACAGTAAAATCACTATAGCACCCGTGATTTCATTGTGGGTACTAAAAAATATTTCTACAATAAAATCACTATAGCAAAGTATTTAATTTTTTACAATTAATACTCAGTTGAATTAAATATTATTTTATATATTTGAGTACCATGCAAGAATTGTTACAATGATTTCATTATAGCTGCTACAGTGAAATTCATTGTGCCGGCTAAAAATGCTTCCCTATAGTGAATCAATGTAACAAAGTACCCAATTTTATTTAAATAATACTCAGTTTTATTGAGTATTATTGTGACTAAAATTGAGTACTATAGTGATTTTACTATAGCAAAGTATATTTAGCAGTTATGAAAAAATCACTATAACAGCTACAGTGATTTCAGTATAGCAAAAATACTTAAATATATGCTAATAATACACAATTGAAATGAGTACTATTGCTACAAAATTGAGTAGTAGTGTTACAGTGATTTCACTGTAGCAATGTGTATTTTAGCAGCTACGACGGAATCACTATAGCGCAATATATGCTAATAATACACAATTGAAATGAGTACTATTGCTACAAAATTGAATAGTAGTGTTACCGTGATTTCACTGTAGCAATGTGTTTTTTAGCAGCTACGATGGAATCACTATAGCGCTATAGTGATTTCATTGTAGTCGCTACAGCAGAATCACTATAGCACTATAATAATTTCACTGTAGCTACTATAGTGAAATCATTGTAGCAGCTATAGTGGTGCCACACTAGGTCTCGAAATTGTACGTTTCATAGAGATTGGGTGAAGCTATATTAACAATGATAGGTTGGTAAATTTGGCAACTTAGCTAAGGTTATTTTAGTCTTGTATTAACCAAAAGAGTTGTTCCAACTAATCTGTTGAAATGTGGACCTGGACTTATAGGAAAAGGTTGTCGGGACATATCCTAAAATGAAACCCTTAAAGGGGACTGTTTGTAGTCCGCCCCTCCCAAAAAAAACAGGGCGGATTGCAAACAGTCATTTTTAAGGGATTCATTTTAGAATAACTCCCGACAACCTTTTCCTCTAACCCCAGGTCCACATTTCAGCAGAGTGGTTGCAATGGCTCTTTTGGTTAATGCAAGACTAAAATAGCTTTGGTTAAGTTGCTGAATTTACCAACCTAATATTGTCTATATAACTTCACCCGATCTTTACAGAACGTATAATTTTGAGACCTAGTATGGGACCACTATAGTTGCTACAGTGGTTTTACTGTAGCAGCTACAATGAAATCACTGTAGCGCTATAGTGATTCCGTTGTAGCAGCTACAGTGAAATCATTGTAGCACTATAGTGATTCCGCTATAGTAGCTATAGTGAAATCACTATAGCTATAGTGATTCCGTTGTGGCTGCTAAAAAACACGTTGCTATAGTAAAATTACTGTAGCAATAGTATTCAATTTTGTAGCAATAGTACTCATTTCAATTATGTATTATTGACATGTATTTAAGTATCTTTACTACAGTGAAATCATTATATTGCTATAATGATTTTTTCGTAACTGCTAAAAAAACTTTGCTACAATAAAATCACTATAGTACTCAAAATTAGTCGCAATAATACTCAATAAAACTAAGTATTATTTGAACAAAATTGGTACTTTGCTACAGTGATTCACTGTAGGGAAGCCTTTTTAGCCGGCACAGTAAATTTCACTATAGCTGCTATAATGAAATCACTGTAGCAACCCATGCATGATACTCAAAATATACAAAATAATACTTAATTCAACTGAGTACTATTTGTATAAAATTGAGTACTTTGCGACAATGATTTTACTTTAGAAATATCTTTTTAGCATCCATTATTAAATGAAGGGTTACTACAATGATTTCACTGTAGCAACTACAGTGATTTCACTATAGCAGCTACTGCGAAACCACTGTATCAGCTATAGTGAAATCACAAGTTGCTACAGTGATTTCACTGTAGCTGCTACAGAGAAATCATTGTAGCAACCCGTGCTACTATTGCCGTAAAAAAAAACGTGCCATATATCATCTACCGTTATTTAATATGGGAGTATACTATGGGTATTTATGGTATTTTAAAAAAAAATCGTTATCCAAAACGGTTAAGATCACATCATTTGCAATTAAAACAATAGACAGAGGATCATGCTTTATGAAACATTCATATCGGTGGACTTATTGTAAATAGGAAATTAAGACGGGACTAAATGTTATCCACACTCTGTTTTTTGGACCCAACACCGATCACCACGTGAGGGGGACTGTCGAGAGAATAGTCCCAGAAGGGCTGGGACCTCACCTCTTGCCCCGGATTTTGTAGTTAGAGGAATTTTCACCGATGATAACGATGACGACGATGATGATGATTGGATTGGCGGTAGCTCGCACGTGGGAGGAGGGTTTGACCCACTTGTAACCAGACAAGCTTCTCCTTCCACACTTCTCGTCTGACGAAGACATGGGTGGTAGTCCTGAAATGGAGTCAAAGTGGGAAGGCAATGCATGACCCGTCTCTCTAAGGAGGAATCATGGGGCTCAGTGGACGAGTCCAAGGGGATGGGGCAAGAGGAGTTCGAAGAGGGGGAGGGTACGGCACGGTGACAGCAACAACTTGGATGGTGCTGCCGACCTCAAGCTAAGGTTAATTCTCTACGAGTCCACCCACGTGCGAACACCCTTCTTAGGTCCACGTGGACCACCGTAGTGGTACCGCTCCTCGTGAGCATTATCCCAGATTCGATACCTGTTCTCAGCTCGATATGATGCTTCCACTTGTTTTGTGCGGTGACTTTTGGGGCCAGGTGGGCTCTTCTCGTGCTCGGTGTGGCTCTTCTGCTCGTGATGTATCTACTTCTGTGGGTCAGGTGGACCTTTCTCTAACAACTGTGTAGCCGAGCGCACGTGTGGTGCCTTCGCTAGGGCCCCCACTATGTACCCAAAAAAAAGGACAAGAACAAAAAAAAAAGATCCACGTGGGGGTGGGTTAACACTTAACCGGGTTACCCTGTTGGGATAGGTTTGAAGTTCTCATAAACGGATTAGGGGGTGGTTTGCGATTGAAAATTGAAAGCCTTTCGATTGGATTCGGGTTTTATCTTACCTGATCCCAATCTATATAACATGTTATGATTGTTCACAAGCTGACTAGGACAGCAAGGCACGAGATAGATCTAGCGTTGATCAAGATATGAAGAGAGAATTCAAACAGAACCCTATTCCCCCCGTGTGTCAATACGACTCTTTCATAAATCCTATTAAAAACAGACTATAGAGATATTAAAAAGTAAAGATGATAAATACCTATTCAATGATATTTAATGATTATTTAATAATAATTAATCTTTTTTTGGGAAGGTTAATTAATATTCTCTCTCTAACAAGTGAATGACATATAGAAGATGGTTGTCCGAGTATCGACAAGTATGCTGCCGCGGAGGGCACGGATATTTACTACTATAAATATTTTTTTGAGAAAATTTACTTGTATATTATATGTTCCATCTTTGTGAGATTCTGATAGCATCTTATACTTTTAATATGTGCTTTTAGTTATAATAGTTCGTTAGACAAAACATTATTGGGTGGGGTTGAATCATTTGATCCGTCACGTCACGACAAGTCATATCTGGGATTTATACGGAGCGGGATTAAATCTAACGGGTTGGACCTGTGCCAAAAAGCATTGAGAGAGTTAAGCAACTCTACATAAAAGAGAACCCACGAAGATAACAGTGGGACCCGCAAATCCATTTACGTGTCAAGCTCCAGTGGTCGGGGGCTGAAAAAAAAAATGAGTCAAGCATTGAGAAGAGTCGATACTTTTTCATTGATAGTTCTATGGAAGCTTCTCCATGATGGTGGTATGTTTGTGTCTCATAACGCCACATGGGATGAAAATAAATAGAGGTGGAGTCTGTGGAGAGAAATTTTGTTCACCCACCGGGCTGACAGGTGGGTGAACATCACCCTCCAATGTGAACCACTGGATGCACTTTTGGCGGTATCACAACACGCACGCCAAACTCAAATTTAAGTTTACATGTTATCTAAGGGTTCACATTGGAGGGTAACGTTCACCCACCTGTCAGGAGTGTAAACAGAAATGATCATGGTATGGGACTCTGATGGCAACCCATCGGCACCGGAACATGGTAGGAAAAACCAAAAAACCCGAAATTACGCCTAAAAAAGATGTCTAAGCTTGGTAGGTGTTGGGTGTGTGCCTCTAGCTGGAGTTTTTTATTTTTTGAGAACCCCTCCTAAAGAAGGGAGGGTTAGGCAGCCCCAAACCAGTTAGGCAATCAAGATGGACCAAAACTTAAAAGAGGTTCTCCTCAAGAGGACCCCCAACTCCTCCGATTTGCTCAAATTGACTTCCGGCGATACAATATGGAAAGTAAACCTCTGGCAACCTCTGATGCCGTATGACAAGGATTAATGGTAAGAATAAATACAAATGATGGGTTTCCGGTGACTTTGATCGAAGCAATAAGGGAAGCAAATTTTTATAAACTCTAACAAAAGGTTCCATGGCAAAAAATGAAGCATGTCGATGTGGTGGGATTGCTTACGACATTTGGTAAAGCCATGGCGAAAGTAAACTCAACGATCTCCGACGAGGGTACCCCGGCAAATATGAACATAAGTAGGGGTGACAATCCTTCACCTGATCCGCCAACCCGACCAGAAGTTAGCGGGTTTGGGTTTGACCTAAACGGGTTCGGGTCAACCCGATTGACCCGTTTATTTAATGGGTCGGGTTCGGGTTTGTACTTATAACCTGATTTGACACGTTTACCAAATGGGTCGTGTCAACCCGACTTGACCCGAGCCAACCCAACCCAATCCGATCAAACCCAGCCCAATCCGACCTGTCTTGACCCAACCCAAGTAAATGGGTTAAACGGGTCGGGTCGGGTCAACCCGTTTATTAGGTGGGTCGGGTTTGGGTTTAAGTTTTTTGACTCATTTATTAAACGGGTCGGTTTCGGGTTGGGTGTTTTGCCTTTATACCTATGTCTCAACCCGAAGAGACCCTGATCCATTGCCACCCCTAAACATAAGTGATGCGGTTTTTGACAACTTC
The DNA here is from genome assembly GCA_947650365.1 of Chamaelirium japonicum. Lineage (NCBI taxonomy): Eukaryota > Viridiplantae > Streptophyta > Magnoliopsida > Liliales > Melanthiaceae > Chamaelirium > Chamaelirium japonicum. The sequence goes on from OX393550.1 coordinate 89,611,858, forward strand.
TAGACAAAACAATAGGGAAAACAAATCCCGATGACCTCCAACAACAATTCCTTAGTAATGAAAAACACAAGTGGTGGGATTCCCGACGTCCTCCAAGAAACAATAAGAAAGTAAAATGATGGCGACCTATGCAAGCAATCATTATTAACGCTAATACAAGGTTGACGCAAGATATTTACATTGGACATTACGTTCTTACATTTGACATTTTTTCATCAAAATCAACATCAAGGTCAACGCACGATATTTGTGTCGGACCTTGTGTTCTTGCATTGGCCATAGTACTTCGTCTAAAGCAACAACATAGCCAACACAAGAAATTTGCGTTCGTTGCGTTGCACCTTGCGTTCTTGGGTTGTCTATATACTAGTACTTCACCGAAAGCAATGACAATGCCAACACAAGATATTTGTGTTCGAACTTGCGTTCGTTGAGTTGGACCTTGCGTTTATTGCGTTGGCCATATTGCTTTGTCGAAAGCAACAACAAGGCCAAGGCGAGATATTAGCGTGAAACCTTGCGTTGGCCATAGTGCTTAGCCGTAAGCCACAACAAGGCCAATACAAGGTATTTGTGTTGGCCATATTGCTTCGCTGAAAGCAACACGTAGTATTTGGGGTATTTTTGTCCAAAAATTTTGAAATATGATTGCGCAACGGTTTCACACGCATAAAGGGTCATAAAAGTAATACAAAAGGCAACAAGGGTCAGTTGGGGAAAAAGTTCAAACTCAAATGATCAGTAAACCACTTCAGTGGCAAAGTTGCTTTAGAAGTTAAAGGATCTCCAATTGACTCCTAACCTTGCTCCCTATTTAGGGAGCCAAATGGACAATAGGGAGTGGACTTTTGTGGAGCACTCCAACCGACTCCTATTTCACTTACTATTATTGTTTTTTTTGGGTTATTAGCTATACGCCCACCATAACAGTATTGAGTTATATTAAGTCCAACCAATAGTTTCAGTTTATATGCAATCTACAAAATGATTTTAGATTAAGAGACAATCAATGCATAACAATTGTAGGCTTAAGGGATCCTTTGCTAACCAATTTTTTTCGGGGGGACTGAGCCATAAGTTCTTTTGGGGAGATCCTTTTTAGCAAAAGGACAACCAACAAGATGCTTTTGCATCAGGTCCCTCCCGAAAAGATGCAATTACGTCAAGGCCCTCTCGAAAAGATGCAATTACATCAAGTCCCTCCTTTGACCTTGTCACCTATTTAAATGATAGAACTGTACCGTTCCCTCAACCTAACCCTTTATATACCCTAAATAGTGAACTCCAACCCTAATTCTAGACCCTAACAGGGAACCCTAACTCTAATTTGATATTCTAACAGTGAACGCTAACCCTAACCGAAATCATTGTAGCAATCCAAAATCACCTTAGCATACTGAAATCATTGTAGCATTTTTTTTTTGAGAATTTTTGATATTTTTTTTAAAAATTGCTACTGTAAAATCAATATAGAAAAGAGTAATAATTGCTATAGTGATTTGTGTCAAAGCATTTGAATTCTTGTATATCCACGTGTAGGGGGTAAAACGAGTATTTAAATTAAAGTTGTTTTGGAGGGACTTTTCACTAAAACAAAATAGTGCCAGTCCTTTTCACCAAACCGTTCTCTTGTCATGACCTTAGCCATATTACCCCTTTTCTCAACTTTTTTTTCAAAATACCAAATTTGCCTATGAGATATTCTCCTACATAAATGATTGCACTTACTATCGTCACTGTTGCTATAGTGATTTCGGGTTGCTACAGTAATTATGAACTGCTATAATATTTTTGGACCGCTACAATGATTCCGGACTGCTACAATGATTTGGGTTAGGTTTAGGGTTAGGGTTCACTGTTAGGGGCATAGAATTTGGGTTAGGGTCAATGTTAGGTTTAGGGTTAGGGTTAGAGTTCACTATTAGGGGTATAGAAGTAGAGTTAGGGTTAGGTTTATGGTGTGCTATTTAGATATATAATTAGGGTTAGGGTTAGGATTAGGCTTATGGCATACTATTTAGGTATAGAAGTAGGGTTATGGTTAGGGTTTCACAACACGACAAAAACATTTTTATCATGTTGTGAAACCGGTTTAACTATATGATAAATAGAAGGGCATGTGTCATTTTATATACTGCTGGACCGATTGCAATTACATCTTTTCCAGTAGATATTTTATGATATGTTAATTTTGTTGGATCAATAGTTAATAAACTGTTATTAATTGGACCTAATGAAATCTTGCACTTTGTTTTTCTTCAGATTTTTATAAAAGTTTTCAATTTTTCATCAAACACTTGGGGCACAAATTTGAATCGAAGGATCCGCCTGTGTTTAGTCAACCATAATTTGGGGATTACTAGCTAAGTTCTTGCTGAAGTGAAATGCCCATAAAAACTGAAGAATTAACACAGTAAGGTGTGGCCCCATTAGCACTAGAGAATTATAGAGAAAAATATGGAATTATAAGAAAAATTGATTTTTTAAAATAACATTTTAAAATTTTAAATGATTAAACTATCATTAATTATAACTTTTGTAATTTTAAAAGTGGCGCTCTGACAACTATGTGGCGGTTCAGCACCGAAAAGCACACCACCACACTGACTATATAATTTTTTTTTGAATTCTCAATGAACACTGCATTCTGGATGAGTAGTTTATTTATGTTGATTTTTTTTATTAAACACTTCAACTGGGATGAAGTGTTCAGTTTTAAGTGAATGTTGCAACCCGAATGAAGGGTTCACAAATAAATTTTTTCTTTTATTTTGGGCATGGCTCCTCCTTGTTCACTCGAAACACTGCAACCTAGATACAATGTTTTAAACAATATACAACCAGTGTCAGCTTGCTGTATATCTGGATTCTTCTTGATGATATGGCATCATTATTGATTAAATTAGTTATATTCGTTCCTTACAAGTTAATCAAAATTATCAATCAATCGTGCATGTCAGCTGAAACAGTTACATGATTTATCACTGGTACAAGATAATGATTCATTTTCTTCTCACATTAGTTGTGACAGTTGTGAGTTTATTACGGTTGACTTGTTGACTAATATTCGCTCTATTAATAGCTATCTCCCCCTTTGTACCAGGTACGTTCTAGAGGCCTCATACTTCTCCCTTAAGTTTTCTATATTTTTGAACGGTTACTGACTAGAGCGTCAGAGGAGAGATTCATGAGATCGATCTGCCGTTATTCTCTTGGTGTTTTTATGTAGATCGACAGCTAGATGACCATATTTGATTTTGACATCTACACTTTTTTTTTACAAAAATCCTTAGAAGGCTTTTCAAAAGACAAAAATATTTTCTAGATTTATTTTGAAATATTCTAAAAATTCATGCACTTGACTAATCAAGAGAATACAGAATGTTCGTACGTGTTCTATAGGTCAACTAGGTATTAAGGCAATTTACCTGCACCTAGTGAGATTGTTTTGCCATGATTGTTGTCGCTTGAAGTAATCCATCTTCGGCAAACCAGCCATGTGATAATATAACAAACCCACATTCTAAATATGTAATTTGCCAATACAAGCTCTCTACGATTAAAGCTCTCATCTTGCTCATGAATTAGATATGAAAAACTTGGGGTTGTGAATCGGATACTTAGATGAGAGTACTTCGAGATAGAAAGAACTGTCTTTGGGGTGACTCAGAATAGTTATATAGTGAGAATATTGTGTTTTTCAATATAAAGATTAAAAACTAATCGATAAACCCTTTTATGTTGAATGCAAATTATCTTACAAGTAATATCCCGATACCATAGCGAAAGTGGAGGACATGTTCGAGTACCTTACTCGCCAGCAGTAGGAAGACTTATGTTTGCTATGGATTCACCAGACCGGCCATTACACAAGCAGTAGGAGTAGTCAGTAAGTATATGACAAAACATGAAAGAACACATTAGACTGATTTATGTTATGTGGACAAATGTTTGAGATTGGTTAGTTATTGGATGAAAATTTTATAGGAGATATTGAGATATCGACAAAAAGAGGCTAACCACTAGGTATGTATTCTCTTTGGCTGGTGGCATTGGTGACTATGATGTCAAGATTGCAATCAGTTATAGCATCATCAACTACAAAAGTCAAATTTATGAGTCACATAACTGTATGGAAGATGTGTGTACCAAAATATTGTCAAGAGGCCAGCCAATCGGAAACGTGCACGTGGAGGCCGGAGAGTGAGCATGTCGTCGACTTTTGATACAATCGGTGGTTGGTTTTTGATGTGAAAAACCGGCCGGCTTTTGGTGGGATTCATGACCGACATCACGTGTGCATCGGATGGCGGGGATTAGACAAATACCGATCCACCTTTGTGGCAGGTAAACACTGGCTGACTAGAGTGACATCAACGGCTATGATTCGCCTTCGCACAAAAGTCATGCATCAATCATGAAAAAGGGGGGTAAGGATATCATTGTCCACCATCACTTTTTTAATGAGGAATAGGTGGAGCATCAAATGGTACTACCGGATCCGGTTAACCGGTCAGCTAAATCGGAGGGCCCTTGTTTGAGGGTGTCATTAACCCATGAGTTGCATGACATTTCTATAGGACAATACAATCAAGGGGCTCCAAGCAAGCACACTACTCGGGGTGACAATACAATCAAGTGGCTCTTAAATCGGGGTGACAATACAATCAAGTGGCTCCAAACAAGCACAGCAACCGGTCAGACAATCAAGTGGCTCTTAATTCGGGGTGGCTTTAACCAAAAGACCAGGGAGGAGATGCGGCGACCGACCGGTAGGTGGCATCCATGCACACACTCGTGTCCTGAGTGTGTGCTAAAGAAGGTGTGTGTATCTTGATGGCCCGAGTGGAGGGTGGCCGTAAACCTTGTTGCGGGCCGGCCGCACACTTCGTCGCGGGCCAGCCACGTGCTTCGCGTCCCGCGGGGGCTAGCAACGCACAAGAAGGAAGGCAGCACATGAAGGAACCGGGTCCGTCAAGCTCGTCGCGGGTCGGCCGCGCGCTAAGAGGAGAAAGGAGGCGCTTCGTGTCCCGGGGAACCGAGCGAACCTATCGGGGTCAGCAATCTCGTCGTGGGTCGGCCACGCACAAAGAAGAGAAAGGGGGGACTGCCCTTCCTTTTTGCTACGGGTCTGCCGTGCGCGAAAAGAGAGAGGGGGGGAGTCCACCCCCCCTGGTCGACCAAGCACGAAAGTAGGGAGAGGGGGGGAGTCCAAAACCACCCCTGGTGGTCAGCCGCACACGAAAGCAGGGAGAGGGGGGAGTCCAAACCCCCCTGGTGGTCGGCCGTGCACTAAAGCAGAGAGAGGGGGGGAGTCAAACCCCCTTGGTGGTCGGCCGCGCACTAAAGTCGAGAGAGGGGGGGAGTCAAAACCCCCCTTGGTGGTCGACCGTGTACTAAAGCAGGAGGGGGGGGGGGACTGCCCCTCCTTTTGGCTGCTAGTCGGCTATGTACGAAGCCGAGGGGGGAGCCCCCCCCCCCCCTTCCTTTTTTCTCTGACGGTCGGCCACGTGCGAAGAAGCGGCTCGAAGGGGATCGAGTTTCCCTTGAAATCACGTCCCCAAAAACGTGCGACGGTTGAACCCAAGAATCTCGATCACACAACGGTTACGGGAGAGCAGCCCACACTCCCAAGATTTCCGGTTGATTGATAAGGCAAGAAATGGTTCGGGCCGAAATTACCGGGCGCTAGTTGCACGACACGTCCCTACCACACAGACGGTTGAGCACATTGCGGGAACACATCATCAGCGCCGTCCCGTGCGGAGCGCTCCAACTGTCTCCCTGAGACTCTATAAAAGGGGCCCTACCCCTCAGTGAAAGGGACCAAATTCTGGAGAAGGTGCTACCCGATTCTTTCCGGAATTTACGGAGCTAGAGAGAGTGAGATTGTAGAGGTCGGTATCTTGGGTGACCGGTCCTCTCAGGGTGTAACGGGGTCAGGGTAAGAAAATGTAACCGAATTGCTGTTTTAGTGTATTCTCGCTCCGTCCCGTGGTTGTTTTCCCCTTCGATGTTAAGAATGGGTTTTTCCACGTAAACCCGGTCCTATTGGTTCTTTGGTTTGTTAGATTGTGTATTTCAAGTGAACCGCCCGATCCAAGAAAATACCCCCCACATAAGAGACTCTACATCTCTATCCTTTCCCTAGAATTAATAGTGATCCAATTGGACAAATAGCTCCCCAACAACCTTTTACCTAACGTATAGGGCTGCAAACGAGTCGAGCCTAACTTTGGTTTGTTTGAGCTTGACTTGTTTATTAAATAAGCCTAAACTTCCGACTTGTGCTTGGCTTAATGGCATGTTTAATAATCGAGTCGAGCTTTAGTTTGTTTGAGCTTGGCTCATTTATTTAATAAGCCCATGTTAGGCTTTGCTCAATCAGTGATTGAATAAACTCGAACTGTCCCTTTATGGTGCGTGTTTTTGAAGTCCAGAATCAGTCAAAAGCATGGACTATATATTTTAATTCTATTAAAGCCGTTTATGAGTTTTTTCTCGAGCCTACTCATAACCCTAAACGAAATGTTTGCGAGCCCAACCGACACAAGCTTTGGTTCTGGTTGAGCTTGACTCGTTTATTAAATGAGCCTAAACTCTGGACTTAGGCTTGACTGATTAGTAATTGAACAGACTCGAACGAGCTTTTATTGAGCTTGTTTGTGAGTCGCTCACGAACAGCTTGGTTCGTTTGCAGCCCTAGTCGCACGCCAAATTGAGAACTAGACAGTTGACTTCCAACATTTGGGGCACTTCTTTCCTACCTAAAATTGGTCCTGGCCCATGGATTTCTCTCGTGAAGCGTTGAGTGCCTCCCAAATCGGCATGGGCCTTAACCAAATCTAATCAGTGCATGTACGGACAAACTATTTCCATTTCTAGCCACTAACTCATAAATCGTGCATCGCTCGTTTCATATCCAATGGCTAGGAATCCTCAATATGTGGACCCCACAATTCTGAAGTGTTCTTTGTGCTGTGTGCGAGAGGTGACCTCTTTCGCGGGCGAGCTGATCGCTTGCGGTTAAGGACGGCCTACTGGGCGACCTGACTGTGGGATCAGGTGAGTTGGCGACCTGACCGGGTCGGGCGAGTTGGCGGTCTGACCGGGTCAGGCTAGCTGATCGCGCGCGAATAAGACGAGCTCTCGAGCGAGCTGGCGGTGACGGTTGACCGTGAGCGAGTTGATCGCGCTCAGATAAAGCGAGCTACGGGCGATGGTTGACCGCGGGCGAGCTGATCACGTGCGGATAAAGTGAGCTCTTGAGCGAGCTACGGACGATGGTTGATCGCGGGTGAGCTGATCGCGTGCGGATAAGGCGAGCTCTCGAGCGAGCAACAGACGATGGTTGACCGCGGGCGAGCCGATCGCGTGCGGATAAGGTGAGCTCTCGAGCGAGCTACAGGCGATGGTTGAGCGCGGGCAAGTTGATCGCGTGCTGATAAGGCATGCTCTCGAGCGAGCTACGGGCGCTGGTTGACCACGGGCGCTGGTTGACCACGGGCGAGCTGATCGCGTGCGGACAAGGCGAGCTCTCGAGCGAGATACGGGCGATGGTTGATCGTGGGCGAATCGATCGTGTGCGAATAAGGCGACGGTCGACGTCAATCATCTGTCTGCTACTTGCTATTGAACGATATGTCATGTGTGTGTTCTTTGGCGTCCGAGCTTTACATTCCTGTCGTGCTAGGTGGAATCCTTTGGGGAGCTGACCATTCGATCTTTAGAGACGACACTCCACGTGCGAGCTAATCGTGGGCAGACATGGGTATACATGGCAGGCTGGATGATCCCTCACCTTGAAGGCTACGTTGTGTACTAAGATGGCGGACTGGTGCTAATTTTTCGGGCACCATCAATGCGCATGCGGGCTCATCGAACCATGCCGACCGAATGGAGGAGTTTTGAGCTCCATTTTGAAAGTCACTAGTGTGGTATCAAACTTCACCAGTGATATTCTGTGTCAGTGCTACCCAATAGCTAACAACCATCTATGCAGGTTGGTCATGGGGTTGTCTATGGACCGAGGTTGGTTAAATATCATTTCTCCAACCCCACCTTATGGATGATGCTATGGATATAAGAATCCGAGCTACCTAGCTCCTTTCCTAAAAAAAAAAAAAAAAATAAAAGAGTACCCCCACCAGATGGAGCAGAGCACAACTTAGGTTGTTCGACCCTTCAGCTCCAAAGCAGGTGCCAAAAACCTAAATGCCTACATGCATGCTGAAATTAGGGATGGCAATTTCGGACCCGACACGAAGTTAGCGGGTCTGGGTCAGGGCTAAACGGGTTTGGGTCGTAAACGGGTCGACACGATAGACCCGTTTAATAAACGGGTCAGGTCCGGATTTAGGGTCTGGACACGGTAGACCCGTTTAATATTCAACAGGTCGTGTCCGGTCTACCCGCAGTCCGATACTGTTATATATAGTACCAGCGGGGTCTATCGGGTCTGGTCGGATCGAGTCGGATCGGGTCAACTAAATAGACCCCTGTGGTAAACGGGTCTATCGGGTCTACCCGTTTATTAGCGGGTTGGGTACGGGTTTAGGATCTAGACACTATTAGTTAAACAGGTCGGGTCCGGGTCTAGGGGTTTTGGACACGACCCGGAACTAGACACGACACGAACCCTACACGACCCGACCCGATGACACCCCTAGTTTTGGGTCAGTGACAGGTTCGACTCGTCTCCATTGATGATCTGTCTATCCTGTGGATCGCTGACGATTTGGGGACCGACAAGTGATCGATTCAAAAGTCAATGGTCTATGGCCATGGGATGAACCATAAAGGGATGTCACCACCCACGCTCGTCGCCCACCACCTACCGCAGCTACCTTCAGTCGCCACCGACCACCGTCGTCAACGACCACTTCTGTCGGTTATCAACCGCTCGTCGCCGCCTACCAGGCGGCATCGGGTGGTGGCCGGCGGAGAGGCGATGGGAGGCCAATGGTCGGCGGGCCGGGGATTGTGGCAAGCGAGCCGACTATGGTCGGCATGACTGGTGGCTGGCGACGACTGTAGGCAGGGCCGACTCCATACAAATTGAGACATAAGACAAAAACACAGAAGAATAATTTTTGAATTTAAATAATAAAATTAAAAATATAAATAATTTTACTATATAGTAGAAAATTTGGAATCTTAGAATTTTATACATATGAGGGGTTTTAGATCGACTCTTTAAATAGGTTTGGGGTCTTCTTTTTATATTGAGCCCTACGCTATTTAAATATTTTTTGATCTTGGAGGCTTATTTTCACATGGGGCCTTAGGCAACCGTCTTACAGTTTTTACTTGCCTTATGGTCGAGCCGGCTCTGACTGTCGGCGATTTAGATAGAAAAGACGATCATCAGTGGAGAGGAGTCGAATCTGTCGGTGATGGGCACCCACCCTCCACTTTGGGGGAAGGTAATGAATGGAATGAGGTGAGTGTGACGTATGGAAGCTGATCGTTGACTAGATAGTTGACGCCAAATATGAGCCTATAGCCACGTGGCCGAACCTCATTGCACAATGGCAAAGCATAAGCTTTTGGGTCCACAATAGCTTGGCATTTCGGCGTGCCGTACATGCACAACATGTATCTCGCACCTCTTTCATGAGAAGCCCAACTTGGGTTTGACATCCCAAAGCATAAAAAGTTAGGGATAATTAATGATTAATCCGTGATAATTTTTGTTTTTTTAGAATGGCCCCCAACTTTGTCGTATTGTTAGGAATCGATCCGGTTGCTTTTTGCATTACGTTTTTAGCCCTTGTTAGGGGTGTGCATCGGTTCAAAACCAACCTATTTAGGCAAAACCGAAACCTATCCAACCTTGGTCAGTTTTGAGGATTTTCAATCAGATCCAAACCGAAGTAAGGTTGGAATCCAATCCGATCCGATCTAATTAAAATCAGTTTGGATTGGATTGGATGATCGATTTAGACTTTGGTCCATGTTATTATTGGGTTTTTTTCCTCCTTCTATTAGGACTTAGTTTCAACTTAAAAAATTATAATTGTTATCAAATCATTAAGTCTAAATAAGATTTTTAACTGATTTTGAGTTATCCTAGCCTACAATATTGCAAAGGTTGTTGGTAGCAAGGGTATATAAGGACATATGGTATACTTAATAAAATACTATATGTATATACATATGTCGGTTCAGTTCGGTTTAGGTTGGTTTTAGATTTACAAATCCATCAATTGATCCAATCATGGTGGGTTTTTAAAAACCATATCCAATCTGATCCATTAAGTGTGTCGAACCCGATCAAAATCGGTCGGTTTGGTTTGGTTTGGTTTGGTCGACTTAGTCGGTTTGGTTTGGATCCTGCACACCCCTTGTGACGACCAAGATCTAATAGCCAATAGCCAAGACTCCTGAGGCTGGGATGCTAAGATGGATGAGGGGGGGTAAGGAGAGGTGTACAAGGCCACGAGTTAGCCCCACATCGCTTGGAGAGAAGGAGATCATGAGCTACTTATATAATTTTCCCTCGCAAACATAGAAGATGCATTTTAAAATCGTGCGCCGCTACGGAATTCATAAGAACTCCATAGTTAAGCGTGCTCGGGCGAGAGCAGTACTAGGATGGGTGACTTCCCTGGGAAGTTCTCGTGCGGGCACAGGCAAAGCGGACAAAATCTTGTGTGTTTGGGGCGGATGAAATATCATATCCGAACATCTATTGATCTTTTGTGACCAATTTACCCTTACGATGTAACCGCTGCTGGATAAACCAATAAATGTGTAAAAATAAAACGATTCTTTTTCGTCTTCCCCGTTCATTATCTGTTAACCTATACTCGTCGCCAGATGTCGTGGTTCCAGACACCAACAAAGACAGAGAAGATCAACCATTGCTTTTAAACCGAAGTCGAAGAAGATTGAGGTACTCCCCCTCACTCTACATTATGCCGTTATTTATTTGAAATCCTAGTCTCCATAACTATGTGATTTCTAGGATTTTTACGGTGCAAAAGATGCTTCCAAACCCATCTACGATGCAAAAAAAACTTTAAAACCATGGAATGTAACTTGCACAAAACATACTCGAGATTTCTAGGGTTTATACGGTGCAAAAGATGCTTTCGAATATAACCTGCACCTGTGTATTACATAAGGTGCCCAATACACAATACCCTTAATACACAAGGTGCCCAATACGCAAGGCATTGGCGCCCCTATCACAAAGCGTCGATGCCCTTTTCACAAGGCGTCCAATAACACAAGGCACCATCGCCCCATTCAGAAATCATCGGCACCCCTTTCACAAGGCGTCCAATAACACTAGGCACCAGCGCACCTTTCATAAGGCGTCGACTGTTGTAGCTCGTGTGTCCTTAGCGTAAAATTTCTGTATTAACATTAATAAAGATGACTTTAATTATTGCTTTAATTAGAATACTACTCTGGTGTATGATAATACTCATATAATAAAAGGACCCTAGGGAACACAGTAGGCCACTGAGGCGCATGGAGGATCCATGCTTGGGAGACCCAGTGGACCAGTTCTGTGTAGACCTAGAACTAGTTCACAGCTTAGGTGATGCCGGTCGCTTCACCGAGAACAAGCTGTAGGCATGTAGAGAATTTGGTAAAGTCTCCACCACGGGAACATGGGATTCCCATTCACTTGACCAAGCACGATGATCGTGTTAAACAGGAACCAAGATGATGCACAGTTCAGTGATTAAGACACTGGTGTAGAAACCATCTTATTACTATAGATAATCCGTCCTTAACCCTGAGGGACCATGTACACTGGGCCAACCAGTTGTGTGGTGCTTTGATGTGCCAACGTGTGCGGACCTTCCATAGTCCAATGCCATGGTACGTTGGGTTACCCGGCTGGCGCTTGAGTGACATGTAATCCCTATAGGTTATCCGACGTCCAGTGTTGGATGGGTGCGTTTTGATGAGTCAATCTGTCCACACAGTTAACCCAGGCCTGGTGGTTGTCAGTATGACTGACGACGTTCCGGATGCTAGGTATAGCACCGGAAGGTGTGTGGTGTTATAGATGATAAGTCATCAAACCCTAGTCAGATGATCGATCGGGTTCTAATGGTGCTTCCCACCGCCGGAGTTGTATCATGTCACCAGTAATAGGAGGGATTGAGGATTATCGGAGTATAGTAGAGAACAGGGTTACGAGGGAGTAACATAAGTTTAGGATCATTAGAGTTCAACTCGCATCGCACTCTGGGTGGCTACGCGGGTTAATCGGATTAGGGCTGATTAACAGAACTTTCGGTGTGTCACCGGAACAGTTAATCAGGGATCCGGTTGGAGCTAGAGATCCCGAACCCTGAAGGTTCCACCATGTCGTTGCGTATAGGAATTATTCCCTGATCTGGTTGGATACGTTGGATGCGAAGTAGCGCGATGGAGCGCAAGCCTGGAGCTAAAGAACCTAATTCACATATGGCGGGTCATAGGGGTATTTTGGTAAATACTAAAATATGGCTCAGAACACATTAAATATGGATCTTAGAATGAGCGGAATAATTCCAGGAGCTCACAGGTGCTGACGGAACTCGATTCCGAGTAGCGCACCTCACTCAGTCTCTCTTTCAGTTTTCCAGTTTTCTTGAAGGGCGTTTTCGTCCAGGCTTCACGATAGACATTAGAAATCCCTAAAAACCGCCCCCATTCATCCTAATCCTATTAGGGCCGGCCCTAGCTTCCTTGAATCCATGGGAGACCGGCCCAATAAGTAGAATAGGGAGAGGGAGGGCTGACCCTATGTGTTTCTCCCTCTCCTCCAAAAATCCGATCCCCCCTTTGCTCCTCCTTTGTGGTTTCGGCCAAGGAAAAGAGAGGAAGAAGAAGGGAGAAGAAAGAGGAAGGAAGGAGAAGGAAGAAGAGAGAAAGAGAATGAGGAAACCTAGCGGCTCGCCATCGTCTTCGCAACGGATTCCTCCGTCGGCTCGTAATCCTTGCACTCAGAGACGAGATTTCGAGGATTCTTCAATTCGCAAAGGACAAGGTGCTATCCGACAGTTTCCCTTGCGATTCAAGTGCGGTTCTTCATCGTTCTGTCATCTTCGGATCATAGATCCATAAGGTATGATGATTCTAAACACCTAACTAGATGCATGCATGTCTTCCGTAGATCGTAGTATGCCTCTAGGGTGTCCGCACATATGTTAAGATCATAGATTTGCATATAGATTGTTTTGTAGAATTAATTGTAATGAAACATACACCGTATGATCTTCGGATCTTTCTTTTGCTTCCGCTGCGACTCTGATAAGCGGATCCAATTCTAACATCGACATCCTTTCACAAGGAGTCGAAAAACACAAGGTGCCCAATAAAACATAACACCGACGTCCCATTCACAAATCGTCAACGCCCCTTTCACAAGGTGCCCAATAACACAAGGCACCGGTGCCCCTTTCACAAGGCGCTGACGCCCTTTCACAAGATGCCGAATAACACAAGGCACCAAATAAAATATGGCATTGGCGCCTCTTTCACAAGGTGCTAGAGCCCCTTTTACAAAACGCCAGTGCTCTATTCACAAAACATCGACACTCCTTTCACAAGGCGCTGACGCCCATTATACATAGCGCCGACATCAAATACACAAGACGTCGGTGCCCAATACATATGGCACCATTGCTAATACATTTAACCAGTTCATTCAAAGTATATATTCAATGGCTTAGTTTGTTTGTATTGTAAAATACAGCTGGCACCAAGAAAGTATCAGATTCTAAAAACCCATTATGCAAGAAGATCACTAGGAAGCTGATTCATCATCCGAGAGTCCTTCGAACTTGAAATATAAGGAAAAACTAGAAAGAAAATATGAGGGAGGTGATTAGAAAGCGAGGCCTGTTAACTGTTCAATAATTTTTTTCATCTTGAGGATTTTGGATATTTTTCGAAGATTCACTAAAAGGATGAAGCTGGTTAGGGAATCTTGCTTTGGCCATTTATTGGACTTAAAAAATATAGTAGTGATGTTCGTTCCACAACTTGCTAATTATATATTTCGAAAACATACTACTAATCTTAACTTCAAAATTGGGAGAAAACAAATTTTTTTTCTAAGAGAAAATTATATGTAATCCTTGGTCTACGACACAACTGCAAGGAAAACTCCACTGAATGCAATTATTTTAGTGGTGACCGACTGATGAAAGTCTATTTTTCTGGAGAAATAATGATGACACAGAAGGAGCTTATGTCTGCAATAACCAGATGCACGTTAGATTCTGATATTGTGAAGGGTTCTGTCGTACTTATATTGGAGAGCTATATTCTTGGGGCCAACCCCTCTAACAACATCACTTGGTCCTATGTCGCACTTGCTAATGACATTGACATCTTCAACAATCACCCATGGGGTGATATTGCATATGAAGCTTTGAAATGTGCGGTAAATATAATAAAAGTGGAAGAAAGAAGGTCAATGAAGTATAATTTGTTCGGTTGCACCATAGCTTTGCAGGAATGAAAAATTCCCAAACAATAATATTTTTTTATATTTATATAGTTAAATAATTTTATATACTCTTTTAGGCTTGGTTTTTGAGAGGATTTCTGAATTAGAAAACTTTTGCACAACTAAAGAGATTGAAGCAATATTTCATATGATATATAATTGGTATAATTGTCAGAGTGTTATATATGATCAAGTTGTCAAATTCTTTAGCAATAATGATGTAAGTATTTAAACCTATTTATGGTATTATGATGTTTAATAATTATTTAACAAATAGATTGGGCTCGATGCCTTGCGTATTGAGTTCTTGTTTTGGGTGCATGCACCGATGCCTTGTGTATTGAGTTCATGTTTATGATGCAGGCGTTAGTGCCTTAAGTATTGAGCGTCGACGCCTTCTGTATTAAGTTCTTGTTTTGGGTATAGGTGTCGATGCCTTATGTATTGGGCACCGGCGCCTTGTGTATTGAGTTTTTATTTTGGGAGTAGGTACCAGTGCCTTGTTTTATTATTTATCTTTAATTAACCCTATTATTGTTTATTAAAATCTTGTAGGTTTTAATTTTGGATGAGATTGAAATATCGTTGAATAAAATTATGAGACTTGAAAATAAAAGGGATTTTCAAATAAAGAAGAAGAAGAATTTGACCAAGAATTATGAGAAAAAGAAGAATATGGTGGTGGATGAGGAGAAAAAGGATGAGGGGCAATATTTTACCCACCAGAGGAAGTTTAATATTGTTTCTCCTTTGGATGGTTAGAATAAAGAAGAGGCAGAAGAACCTCCTTAAAATTTTTTGAGTATGAAAAAGAAGAGTAATGAAATAGAGGATGATGTCTTCCATCATTTAGAAGCAAAAATGGTGCAGCTTGAGAAGATCTGCCTAACAAATTAAAACCAACACCCTAAAGGATGTGCATTCAGTCGTAGACCATAATGAATCTCTATTTATAAATTTGTTAGATGTTAATTCTTGCTGAGGATCCCCAATTTACAAATATGGATAATGATATGAAGAATAAGTGGAATAAGAAACAACAACACCAGCAACAACAACAAATATAGTAGCATAGCGAGGAGGAGAGGTGGAAGAGGAAGAGAAAGAGGACGGAGGGGGAGAGGGAGGAGTTAGAGAGGAGAGGGAGAAGAGGAAGAGAGATATAGATATAGAAAGGGAAAGAGAGGAGAGGGAAGAGAGGGAGAAGAATAAGAGGAAGGAAGAGGAGAGAGGAAGAAGAGGAGGAAAGAAAGAAGAGGGAGGAGGAGAAGGAGAGAAAGTAAAATAAAGAGGAGAGAAAGAGGAGGGAGGACGAGGAGAAGAGGAAGATAAGGGAGGAGAAGGAGGAGGATTAAAAAAGAAGGAAGGAGGAGAAAGAGAGAAAGAAGAGGCATAAGGAGGAGGATAGGAAGAGGAAGGAGGAGAAGGAGGAGGAAAGAAAGAAGAGGGATGTGGAGGAGGATAAAAAAAAGAGAGAGGAGGAGGAGGAGATGAAGAAGAGAGATGATGATGAGGAGGATAAGGAGGAGAGGAAAAGAAGAGAGAAAGAGGAGAGAAAGAAGAGGAAGGAGGAGAAGGAGAAGGAAGAGGAGGAGGAGGAGGAGAAGAAGAAGAGAGAGGGGTAGAAGGAGAGAAAGAGGAGGAAGGAGGAGGACTAGAGGAAGAGGATATAGGAGTGGAAGAGGAGGGAGGAGGAGAGGAAGATAAGGGAGGAGGATGAGAAGAGAAAGATGATGGAGAAGGATGATGGGGAGAGAATGAGGAAGAGAGGAAGCTAAGGGAGGAGGATGGAGGAGAGGAGGAGGAAAGAGGAGTAAAAGTAGAGGGAGGATGAGGAAAAGAGGAAGAGGAGGGAGGGGGAGGAAAGAAAGAAGAGGAAGAAGAAGTGAAAGAGGAAGAAGGAGTAGGAGGAGAGGAAGAGGAGGAAGGAGGAGGAGAGGGAGAAGAGAAAGGAGGAGGGTGAGAGGGAGAAGGAGGAGGAGGGGAAGCAGAGGGAGGAGAATGAGAAAAGGAAGGATGAGAAAAAAAAGGAGGAGGAGAGGAAAGAGAAGAAGGAGAAACAGATATATACTATTTCATCAGAGAAAGGCACAGGAAACAATGTATGTTTCCCTATATAGTCAACTAAATTTTAGGTGCCAACACATCTATAGTATAGTGCCAGCACCTCCTTAGTATGGCGCCAACACATCCTTAGTTAGGCGCCAACGCATCCTTACAGAGGCACCAACACATTCTTATTAAGGAGCTAGTGTATCCTTACTAAAGCGCTAACGCATTCTTAGTAAGGCGTCAATGTATCCTTACTAAGGTACCTGCGTATTCTTTCTCTGTTATAACATATTTTTAACTATTTATAGGATGCTACTAAGAGAAAAAGAAAACCAAGTAAATATCTAAAATCACTATGGAAAGACCAAAGAAAGAGAAAACTTAAAGATGACTTCATTGAAGAGGAACACATCCTCTCTGCAAAATGGATGAATCAACTCTCTACTCAAGAAATGAAAATATATACTATTGGATTTTATCGATAAAAACAAAAAAAACTTATAAATTCATAATTTTTTATATTTATATATTATTAATTAATATTTATCTATTTTTAATCATATCTTCTTTTTTATAATATAGGGATGAACCACAAATTGAATCAGTTTTCATTACCTCCGAACTTTTATATTATTTGTATGCAGAAAAAACGTGGGTCACAAGTGATGTAACTTTGTCTTAAATTTTTTGCATGCTTTAAATTTTTTTATTTATTTATGTAACTTTAACATACTTTTTTTTTACTTCATATTTTATAGCATGTGAATCCTTATATGTCCCTCATTTTGGGCCGATATAATGCAGAGATGGTATCTAGGTCATTTCTCATGCCCCTAATAATGATAATAGATTTATAGTTTTTGGTAATATATTTCAATCTTATTTTCTTTTATAGTATATATATTTAAAATACATTGGCGCATCTTGAATTTATATATTGATAATTTTTATTTCTATATTCATATAGATTTTAATTCTGGAAGCTTCTCATGAATTTAAGAAATGGATAGATATTTAAGAAAAAAAGTCCAAAATAATAGAAGAATAAACAGAAATATTTGCAATCCATGTAGGATGAACAAATACCATAGAGAATTTAGTCAATTTACATAATAAAATTAAAAATGTAGACAAAAATATTCGTCATATATAGGATTGTAAATATGTTATTATCCCAATAAATCACAGTCAATAACACTGGTACTTAGGGGTATTAGATGTACAGAAAAAAAAGGATGGTGATTGTTAATTTTATGTACAAAAACTCCTCCAACAAGTACAGAAAAATAACCAATGTCTTCTTCTATATCCTTTCAATTATTTTATATAGCTTGAGTTATAAATATGCTTTCGAATGAAGTGCATGGATTGTTCAAAATGACAGAGAAGAATACCAAATACAAATAAATGAGTAAGTTTTAAAATAATATTATACATTATTTTTTATTGATTTTTTTGTTATTGTAATTATGTTTAAAGTTAAGCCATATTTTAAGTCAAATTTTATGTATGTGTGGACGCGGAAAAAAGCGCGGGTCGTCTTTATTGCGAATCACACGAGATTACAATTGTGGCCGGGACCCGGGTTGCTCGGGTGTAGCGAGTCCGGGTTGCGGCGAGTTTTGATCAGGGGATTGTGGGAAAGATCTTCTGGGGGATCCCTTTGATCCGCGTCTCCACGTGGTGTTCGTGCGAGAGCTCTGAAGGGGCTGCCCAAGACAGGGGTTTTACAGGGAGAGGGTTTTGGAGAGGCTAAGGAATGTCCACCGTTGCTTTGTCCCTTCCGTGCTTCGCGCTTTCTCGGCTAGGGGGTTTTCGGCTTCGTTCCTCGGTCTTCGTGTCTTCCTCGTTCCTTGCTTGACCTCGGTGTCCTTGATCGTCGGTTCGCGGCGTCGATCGAGATTTTGGCGTCGGCTTTGGCTTTGGCTTTTTGGCTTTGGCTTGGCTCCGGCGTGGCTCTGGCTTTTGCTTTGCTTCGGCGCTTGCACTTGGACGTAGCTGGGAGAGACTTGCGATGCTTTCGTTCTTCCGGACTTCGCGTCGTATCGGCTAGAACGTGCGGTGCTTTTGCTCGTGGCCGGCGTAGTCGCTTGGCTTTGGCACTTGCGTTGCTTTGGCACGGGCTTTACTGGGGCTTTACTTTGGCTTCTTGCGTTGGCTTTAGCTTCAGCGTCAACTCGATCTTCTTCTTCGAACGACGTGGGCTACTTCTTCAGTGCTTCGACGATTTGCGTGTCGACTGGACTTCTCTTCTTCTCCGGGCTTCTTTGGCGTGATCGGAGTCGAAGAATGCTTTCGAAGTTAGTGGGGGTAGCACCGATCTCCGTGCGACGGTTGTGGTGTCGGCTTTTGTTGATGAAGACGACGAGGGTAGCGACGCTTCAGACGATCTGCTCCAGGCTTTCTTCTTCGTGGATGGGGCAGGCGTTTATCGAAGACGCTGGGGTGATGACGCTTCGCTTCTCTCCTCCGGGCTTTGGGGCTTGATCGGGATCGAGGATTTGTTGGAGACGACGGGGTAGTGTCGCTCCTCTTCTTCTCCGGGCTTTTGGGCTTGATCGGAGTCGAAGCTTGTTGGAGACGACGGGGTAGTGCCGCTCCTCTTCTTCTCCGGGCTTTTGGGCTTGATCGGAGTCGAAGCTTGTTGGAGACGACGGGGTAGTGCCGCTCCTCTTCTTCTCCGGGCTTTTGGGCTTGATCGGAGTCGAAGCTTGTTGGAGACGACGGGGTAGTGCCGCTCCTCTTCTTCTCCGGGCTTTTGGGCTTGATCGGAGTCGAAGCTTGTTGGAGACGACGGGGTAGTGCCGCTCCTCTTCTTCTCCGGCCTTTGCTTCTGGCGTCTTCGGAGTCGAAGGGTTCTTCTTCTCCGAGCTTTCTTCTTCGTGCACGGAGTCGAAGGGATGATCTTCATGTGCAAGGGTCTTCACGTTGATGAGGACTTTCAGTAAGCCGATCCCTCGGGACAGGCTTGACTGTGCCTCGTGAAGCCTTGGGTCGGTGAAGAAGCGTCTCCTCGTTTGCAGAGCTCCCGCGCTTTGTCTTCAATCTTCGACCATTTTTTCCTTCCCCCACCCCCTCTATTTATAGGCAAAGAGGTGGGGAGAGAGATATGGGAACTTTTTAATTTTAAATCCCTTTTGTATCTCTCTCATAATTACCCGGATTTTATTCATCCATTGATGAAGGGAATAACATTTAGTTGTTTTTCTTTTCTGGCGGGTGCAATTATGGCTGGATTTTGCGCACGAAATCGATGGCGATCGGGCGCTTCGTCTTGTGCGTCGGATCGAGGGATCGGTGCAGATCCGCGTGTGTGCAGACGTCATACGCTACCTCCCCCCGCGCATGGCGGTATTTTTTCCTTTTCTTTCTTTTCTTTCCTTTTCTTTTCTTTCCTTTTTCTTTTCTTTCCTTTCTTTTCTTTCCTTTTTCTTTTCTTTCTTTTCTTTTCTTTCCTTGCAAGGCCGGCCGCTCCATGGGGTTCGGTCCCCACTAGGGCCGGCCCTATAGGGTTCGGACCCTAGTAGGGGCCGGCCCCTCTTGAGGCGGGGTCCGAGTCCGTGTCGGCGCGCGCGAGTCGGGTCCGCGTGTCGGGTTTGCATCCACGTCTGTGCGCGCGAGTTGGGTCCGCGTGTCGGGTCTGCATCCGCATCGGCTCACGTAAGTCGGGTTCGGGTCCGACACAATTCGTGTGTCTACAGTATGATTATGGTGTTTATATGATGGCCTTTGTCAACTATTTCACGGCCAATGTCAAGGTCGATTTCTCACAACATGACATGACTACGATAAGAAGAAAAATTGCATATAAGTTGATGAGCACTCTTTTTTTATTTTGAACAAGAAGTAATGTAAACTTTGAATTAACAGGTTGAATATAAACTTTGTAAACTTTTGGTTAGTTATTCTGTGATGACCAAGATCCAATAGACCAAGAGCCAAAAGTCAAGCCTCCTGAGGCTGGGATGCCAAGATGGATAAGGTAATATGTACAAGGCCACGAGTTAGCCCCACATCGCCTAGAGAGAAAGAGATCCTGAGTTACTTATATAATTTCCCCTCCCAAATATAGAAGACGCGTTTTAAAGCCGTGCGCTGCTACAGATTTCGTAAGAACTCCGTAGTTAAGCATATTTGGGCGAGAGCAGTCCTAGGATGGGTGACCTCCCTAGGAAGTTCTCGTGTGGGCACGAGCAAAGTCACGTGGACGTGTAGCCCTAAGGGGGTGGATTGTGACGACCAAGATCCAATAGGCCAAGAGCCAAGAGCCAAGACTTCTGAGGCTGTGATGCCAAGATGGATAAGGTGAGGTGAGGTGTTCAAGGCCAAGAGTTAGCCCCATATCTCCTGGAGAGAAGGAGATCCTGAGCTACTTATATAATTTTCCCTCCCAAACATAGAAAACGTGTTTTAAAATCGTGCACCGCTATGAATTTTGTAAAAACTCCATAGTTAAGCGTGCTCGGGCGAGAGCAGTACTAGGATGGATGACCACCCTGGGAAGTTCTCGTGTGGGCACGGGCAAAGCGGACAATATCTTGTGTGTTTGGGGCGGATGTTACATATTGATTGAACTAGTTGAATATAAAATTTGTTGAATTTCTTTGAATTTGTAAACTTATAAACAAGTTTAAACTTTGGTGAGTTATTCCCTGAACTGGTGATTTTGGTGAGTTATTTATTGATACAAAACAATTTTAATTTTTGAATATTTCTGATGAGTATTAAGCGTCGGTGCCTTGTGTATTGGGCATCGGTGCCTTATTTATTAAGTATCGCGCCATGTTTAATGGGCGGTGGTGCATTATTTATAGTACGTCGGTGCCTTGTATATTAGGTGCTGGCGCTTTGTGTAATTGGCGTTGGCTTCTTTTTTTATCCACTTTTGTATTGTGCTCCGGTGCTATATTTTATGGAGGCCTGGTGTATTGGGCACCTGATATTTTAGGTGCCTTGTATTGTTGAACATCTTTAAACTTTTTTATTTATTTATAAATAGTTTTAATTATTGAATATCCCTTAAATCTATAAATTTTATAAACAGTTTGAAACTTTGAAGAATTATTTCCACCAGAACTGGTGATTTTGGTGAGTTATTTACTGACATAAAATAATTTTAATTGTTGAATATTTATGAACTTTGTATTATTGAATATCCTTGAACTTTGTAAACTTTGTAAACAGTTTTAATTGTACTAGGTGCCTTGTATATTATTGGATATCCCTGAACTTTTTAAACTTTGTAAATAGTTTTAAACTTTGTAAATAATTTTAATTGTTGAATATTTGTGAACTTTGTAAACTTTGAAAACTGTTTTAAACTTTATAAACTTTGATGGGTTATTCCCTGAACTGGTGATTTCGATAAGTTATTTCCTGACACAAAACAATTTTAATTATTGAATATTTTTGATTAGTATTAAGTGCCAGCGCTTTGTGTATTGGACGTCAGCATTTTGTTTATTAAGTCTCAGTGCCTTGTTTAACGGGTACCGGTGCCTTGTTTATAAGGCGTCGATGCCTTATATATTAGGCGTTGGCAATTTATGTAATTGACACCGGTGCTTTGTGTTACTGGCGCCGGTGCCTTCTTTATTCACTTGTGTATTGTGCTCCGACACATTGTTTAATGAGGGCTTAGTGTATTGGGCGCCTGATTTTTTAGGTGCCTTCTGTATTGGGTGCCGGCACATTATGTATTAAATGCATTAAATTGGCTCCATTGAAGAGCGTTAAATATCCTATCCGAATTAAATATAAATTGAAGGAGAAGAGCCTCTTCAGAATTAAATGTATTAATTGTTATTAAATTGGCTCCATCGAAGAACATTTTCTTAGTCTTTTTCTATTCAAATTCATTCTCTTCTTCATCACCACTCCTCACATCAAATGTTGCAGGAAACATGTATTTATTATCCTAATTTGTTTTTTTGTATTGTTTTTTTTTATGAAATTTATCTCTTTGTTTTTGATAGGTAAAACATGGACTCTTGTTCATATCCTCTTATAAGATATCCATGCAGTAATTCCGTTTGTAAAATACTTTGCAATCAGATACTTTTTTATACAAGATCAGGACGGATCCCCTTTGGAATCGGATACTTGAGGTTCTATTGGGGGATCTAATAGGTGAAGATGAAGACAGATCCCTTTTGAAATTAGATACTTGAGCTTCTATTAGGGGATCTAATTGGCGAAGATAAGTATGGATCATCTTTGAAATCTGTCGATGCTTGTCGAAATTTGGAATCATACGAGATGAGAACGGATCATCTTTAAAAATGACAATTACTTGCAGTTCTGGCAACTATTTGTAAATCCAGAGAAGTGGTTAGTTGATTTCTGGATCTAATTGGCAAAAGAGTGTCGATCGAGATTATGGGAGAAATTTAGGAATCTTCCCTTTGAAATTGGGGGTGAAGACTTTTTAACTTTACGATGGTACTTTGATCACCAAAAAAATATGCGGTCAGAAAAGTAATGTAAAAAACAACAAGATCTATTCCCAGCAATACGACAGAGTTGGGGACCATTCTGGGAAAAACCTTTTTTAAAAAACACCTTAAAGAACAATAAAGCATTGCCATTTGCCGATTATGTTAGGTCCTTCTTAGGGCAGCAAAAGAATCAAGCCGAGCCCAACCAAGCTGAGCGTTGGATTGTTTGAGCTTGTTTGTCTATGAAACGAGCCTAAATTTTAGGCTTGGGCTTGGCTTGTTTAATAATCAAACTGAGCTTTGGTCTGCTTGAGCTTGGTTCATTTATTAAATAAGTCTAAACTTCAGGCTAGGCTAGGCTTCACTCAATTAGTGATCGAACAGTCTCTTATCGAGCTTGTTCTTGAACTTCAAAATCAATCAAAAGCATGGACTATATATGTTAGGTCTATTCAAGCCATTTATGAGCTTACTAACTAGCCCTAAACAAGCTCGTTTATTAAATTTGCCTAAACTCTAGACTTGGGCTTGGCTTGACTAGTAACCGAACTAACTTTTATCGAGCTTATTTGCTAGCTGCTCATGAACAATACTTTGGTTCGTTTGCAGCCCTACTCCGTCTATTTGAAAAATATCCAATTAATCCCTACATGCAACTGCACAAAAAAATCACACGAAAAGCAACAATTCAATGATAAAGAGCAATAATTGCTACTGAATGAAGAGCAACAATTGCTTTCATTGTATCAACTGTTGCCCTTTAATACTGTCTCCATCGGTGGTGGCATCCCTCTTGGGTTCATTCCATGACCATAGATTGTGACCATGGATTTTGGATCACCACTTGTCGCTCTCCAAATCCTCAGTGATCCATAGGGAGACGATTATCAATGGTTGAGGAGTCGAGCCCATTTTGTTGGGGGTGTTGGTGATCATGAGAGTGACGTGTGAAAGGCTGTGGATGGTTGACCATTGTTCGAGCTTGCCTTACCAAGTGGAAGTTCATTTCACAAGGAAAAGCTAGCTAGCTTTACAAAGTATGGGTCAAGCCCATTTACATCCCCACTCCACAAAGTTTGCTTGGCCCCCCGGACACATCCTTAGAAGGAAGGAGGGGTCGTGATCAATATTAACTCGGTTATGGATCACCAAGGTGTTGGGCATTTCTCACAACCAAAATGGGGTTTTTGGTTACCATCGATTTATTCTAACTCAAAGAAGAGAGATGTGCTTTGGGTGTTTTTCAAGGCGCATGCCGCACGCTACGTGTGCGTCTCTATTGTTGCTAGAGGACCGGTGTGGTGGAGCTCAACGACGTTGCAGTCTATAGTTGCTCCTACTATTGAGGCAAAGTACATGGCGGCGACAGAGGTCATTATGAAAGCCATTAGGCTACATGGGCTGATTAAGAACTTGGGGATTGTTCATAATCATGTTCAGGTCCATTGCGATAGTCATTAATCCATTATAGGGTGAACACTAATGCGTCCTCTTACTGTGAAGGCTTATAAATTATTTATATTTGCGTTGATGAAGGTTTTGTCTGTCGTGCAGTCGAGCAGAGGGGCACCGGAGGTCTGGCGTCGTGCGGTAGTCGGCCGCTCTAGGGTGGTCGTTCGACTTGGGGCTACTATGAAGAATTAGTGAGGGCCCCCACATTCAGTGAGGGCTCCTATCAAATTATTAGATTCCATATAATGTTATTCTCAAGAAATGAACACTCAGGCTTAATAATGCTCTCTCTCTCTCTCTCTCTCTCTCTCTCTCTCTCTCTCTCTCTCACACACACACACACACACACACACACACACACACACACACACACACACACACACACACACATTCCCCAATCCCAACCCCAACCCCCCAAAAAAGATGTTCAGATTTTAGCAAAAAAAATATAAATATTATGAACAAATCAAATTGCAGAAAAAACCCAAAAAAAATAAAGATGGAGCCTAATGCTTAATCTTCAAAGGTTTCCTGGAGAGAGAGAAAGGTAAAGAAGAGAACAATACCCGACCGAAGGTCATGAGATCGGTTTTCGGGTTTGTGCAAATCCATGGGAGTAGAACAGTATCTGCGGCCAAAAGGACAGACGGACAAACGACAGGATGATCAAATGCCGTTATTCTATGGAATACAAATCCAAATCACCCAATTATCTTCTCACTATAGTCATAGTACAATATTTCTTCTTTCCGTGTTCCGTAGTATTATTTAAAACCCGAGGATGAATCCAAATTATGAGCGGAATCCATCGAGCCCCAACCTTGCAGTAAGCCACTTGCACGCATCATCGAAGCCAAGCCTATAGAATTTCAATTGCTTAGACATGCAAAAAATCTTTATTCTATATGAAACAAAACAAAACAAAACAAAAGGTCCAACAAGCGAACAATTGCATACCCATTATATGTTTTGAAAGTAAGATCCTGAAATCCTGCTGGTCTTAAAACTTCATTAGATTTCTCCACATGTTTTTAAAGGACTACATCATCCCCTGCAAAAAAATTGAAGGCTAAATATATCTGCATCTAGAACATATCATACTTTTACAGGTAATGAACTTAACCATTATGTATCCATGATTCACATGATTAAACACCTGCAACGGAATCTAAAAACTTTCATGAAAGTTCGACCACAACTTAAAATTTAAAAGAACAAAGAAGAAAAATGCATAGAAGCTGACTATAAGATATTACCAATTGACAATTACTTCCAAGCATCTGTTTTCCAGATCAACCACAACAAGATTGAAGAATGCTGATTATATAGTTCGCACTCCCGAAGACGAAGAGATCTATGGTTAGGAAGCTTGTCTTGGAACCCACACTGACCCCATGTGCTTAACTTTCTCATTTTTTATTTTTACAAAAAATCCAAACTATATCTTTCATTCCCTCCCTCTTGTGAATTGCACTCACCATAGCCTTCATTTAAATCAGGGCCCTTCTTTATCCTCTCCTAGCACTCTCCTTGAAATCCCATCAACCAATCCATGGATCTTAGATTCATGGGTGCTGCAAAATATTGTGATCGACCTTGGCAGCTGTATGCTGAAGACCACAACATTCTCAATGCCAAACATCTCATGGCAACACCGCCATTCACTTTACTGTGATATTCGAGCAAGTGGAGTTCTCAAAAATCTATGCTCTCTGAACCAAACAATGAAAAATAGCATACTTCTAAATGGCATTATGATTTAAACAATCCAGATCAACACCAAACAATAAATTTAGGAAAAATTAAACAATCCTTAATAGCAATCTCTCTCTCCTTCCCTCATTATGACAGAAAACATAGCAAATTTTTAAAAAGGGGTATTGTGACACCAAAGAGTGAAAATGAGGATCAATTACTTGCTTCAACACTGGAACATGTAGTATTCTGGTTGCCATTCTGCAGGCAGTCTCAACCTCAACCTCTTGAAACTGAAGAGAGTGGGAAAAAACAAAAGAAAGAAAGAAAAAAAAAGAGAATCATCAATTGATGACAGACAAATAGAGTTAAAGAGGGGAAAATAAGTAAAGAAAAATTGAAAACGGCATGCCCAAACAGCGAGAGAGAGAGAGGAAAGAAAAGAAAGGAAAAAAATGATGTCAGAGCCTTGATCTCGCTTGTAGTTTGTCAGAGATCTCAACTTCCTCTTGCTCATCTAGAAATAGAGAGGGAAAAAATTAGCAGAGAAAGAAAGACATGAATGGACCTGCAGTTTGTTAGAGATCTGGACATCAACGACGATCTCTTCTCGCTCATCCTGAATCAAAGGGGGGAAAAATATTAGCAGAGTGAGGAGAGAGAGGGAGTAAGGGAAATTAAGACTTTCAGTATCAAAAAGCAAGAATACTATATATAAAACTTTGAAGAATCAGGTGATTTGAAAACTGAGCATGAAAAGCAAGAAGAAAATATCTGGATTGTCCTCTGGTCGAGTTCCCACATGAGATAAATTCGAATTCCAATATCCTGCTAGAGCTTAAAGCCATAGTTATATATTTATAATAAATAAAACCCAAATTTGAAACAAAAACAAACGAAGAAACATTAGTATCTTGCTAGAGCTTAACCAAAAGATTGAACACAAACTCAAGCACATTTAAGCCTCCACTCTCTTTCTCTTGCATCAGAGTATTCCCACCATTAATTGCAGCCTCCTCTCTCTTTCTCTTGCAAAGAATGGCAAAGGTGGGAGACGGGGTCTATTTCAATGAAAGAGCTGATTTGGCAATTTGCATATCCGAGAGAAGAGTTGATCGTGATCTCCAATTTCTTTAGGAATTCAGAATAGGAATTCTGCACAAAGCATGCTAAATAGAATTTTGCTGAATTCTGTAACAGCAAAATAGGAATTCAGAATAGGAATTTTTAAAATCAACAAAATCAGTAATTCTGCACAAAGCACTTAGTTCTTTTTGCTTCTTCTGATTACAATGCTCTTAATTTCTTACTGGCCATTCAGAAGTCTGTTTCACAATATCTTTAGGAATTCAGAATAGGAATTCTGCACAAAGCTTGCTAAATAAACTCAAATATCATAAATAACTTGTGCCCAAGGGCACAAAAAATATTAATGTAAAATCAGCATGTTTTTTTATGTGATAGTATTGTATGTAAAATCAGCATGTGATATCAGGAAAGCGAAAGAGAAAAAAAAAGATGACAGAAAAGGGAATAAGGATCAGAATCTGCTCATCTCCATCTCCATCTCTTGATCCTCTCTATTGCAGCCTCCTCTCTCTCTCTCTCTCTCTCTCTCTCTCTCTCTCTCTCTCTCTCTCTCTTGCAGATAAGCGATTCTCCTGAAACAGAAAAGGGGGAAAAAAGGGGGGGGGGGGGGAAGGGTAACCCTCCAATTAGGGAAGCGTAAGAGAGGAAAAAAAAGGATTGCACACTAAAGAAGGATGAGAGAAAGAGGAAAAAAGGATCAGGATCTGCTCACCTCTATTTTCATCTCTTGATCCTCTCTATTGCAGCCTCGTCTCTCTCTTTCTCTTGTAGATAGGACCTCCATCTGTTGATTCTCCTGAAATATAGAAAGGGTAAACAAAAGGGGAAATCCTCCGACCATGGACACAAAAGAGACAGGAAGGAAAAAAATGAGAGAAGGGAATAAGGATTAGGAGCTCCTCACCTCCATCTCTTGTAGCTTCTCTCTCTCTTGCAGTTTGGGATGCAAAGAATGGCAAAGGGGGGAGGCGGGGTTTGTTTAAGAGCTGCTCACCTCCATCTCTTGATTGTCACTCTTGTGCAGCTTCCTCTCTCTCTCTCTCTCTCTCTCTCTCTCTCTCTCTTGCAGATTGGGATTTCTTGCAAATAATGGCAAAGGGAGGAGGCGGGGTCTGTTGCAATGAAGAGCAAAGGGGGGCGGGTCTTGTGATTTACCGAGGGCGATGGGTCTTGCAATGAATGGCAAAGGGGAGCGGGGGGCTGTGGGCACCGAGGGCGGCGATGGCTGCGGCATCGATTTCTCTCCTATTCTCTCTCTCTCTCTCTCTCTCTCTCTCTCTCTCTCTCTCTCTCTCTCTCTCTCTCTCCGATGAGCATCCGATCTCTCTCTCATTCTCTCTCTCATCCAATCTCTTGAATGGCAAAGAGGGTGTGGGTATCGCGATTTACCGAGGGAGGCGGGTCTTGCACGGGGGGCTGCGGGCACCGAGGGAGGGGGGGTTGTGGGAACCGAGGGAGGTGGGGAGGCGGGGGCTACGGGAACTAAAGGAGGTGGGGAGATGGGGGATGCGGGCATCGATCTCTGATGACCATCCGATCTCTCTCATACTCTCTCTCTCTCTCTCTCTGATCTCATCCGATGCTTTCTCTCATCCTCTCTCTCTCTCTCTCTCTCTTATTTAAACTAATTTAAGCGAGAGTGAAAGTGGAGAGGATGAATCCCGTCCCTTCATTTTTATCCGATCACTCTCATACTCTTTCTCTCTCTCTGATCTCATCCGATGCTTTCTCTCATCCTCTCTCTCTCTCTCTCTCTCTCTCTCTCTCTCTCTTATTTAAACTGATTTAAGTGAGAGTGAAAGTGGAGAGGATGAATCCTATCCCTTCATTTTTATCCGATCTCTCTCATACTCTTTCTCTCTCCGATCTCATCCGATGCTTTCTCTAATCCTCTCTCTCTCTCTCTCTCTTATTTAAACTGATTTAAGTGAGAGTGAAAGTGGAGAGGATGAATCATATCCCTTTATTTTTATCCGATCTCTCTCATACTCTTTCTCTCTCTCCGATTTCATCCGATGCTTTCTCTCATCCTCTCTCTCTCTCTCTTATTTAAACTGATTTAAGTGAGAGTGAAAGTAGAGAGGATGAATCTTGTCCCTTTATTTTTATCCCCCCATCCAAATGAATCAGGACCGTCGTTATCTTCTCTAGGATAAATCTCAGCCCCTGCTTTGTCTCAGTTCATTTATCCCCCCGTGAGCTGCGGTAGGAGAAAATGAGCTCTGGGTATTTTGACCCCCCTAGAAGTATTGGAATTTGATGAAATATGGGGAGGGTGTTGTCTATGGTAAGATGATCATATATCCTCATCAATTTTCATCAAATTCCAAAACTTCTAGGGGGGTCAAATGGTCGAAGCAAAGTCTGCAGATTTTAACGGTGACTGCGGACGACAGATTTTGCTTCGACCATTTGACACCCCTAGAAGTTTTAGAATTTGATGAAAATTGGTGAGGATGATCATCTTGCCCTAGACAACACCATCACCAAATTTCATCAAATTCCAAAACTCCTAGGGAGGTCAAAATACCCGCAGCTCACTTTCTAAATCGGCAGCTCACAGCTCATTGTAACATTCCTCTCTCTCTCTCTCTGTATATATATATATATATATATATATATATATATATATATATATATATATATATATATATATATATATATATATATATATATATATATATATATATATATATATATATATATATATATATATATATATATATATATATATATATATATAGGATCAGGATCAACAGCCAACACTTTTGGTGCCAACACCGGTGCCAACACATCAATAGAGGTTCTTCGAGGTTTTCAAATTTGCTGAAATTTGGTGAGGATGATCACCTACCAATAGATAGCAAGTCCACAAAAAATTAGAATATTCTAGAATTTCTAGGTGTGTCAAATATGAAGAGCTATATTGACCGTCCATGCCAACCGTTAATTTGAAGATGATCATTTGACGCACCTAGAAGTTTCAGAATGTTCTAATTTTTTGTGGGTATGCTATCTATAGTAAGGTGATCAACCTCACCAAATTTTAGCAAATTTCAAAACCTCCATGAACCTCTGTGAATGTGTTGGCACCATAACAGTTGGCTGCGGAACCCGACCCATATATATATATATATATATATATATATATATATATATATATATATATATATATATATATATATATATATATATATATATATATATATATATATATATATATATATATATATATGAGGAATGGGATGCTGCCTATCAAAGCAGCATTTTTTGCTGCTTTGAGACATTGTTTGACCATCCTAGAAGTTTTGGAATTTGATGAAATTTGGTGAGGGTGTTGTCTAGGGTAAGATGATCATCCTCACAAATTTTCATCAAATTCCAAAACTTCTAGGGGGTTCAAATGGTCGAAGCAAAATCAGTCGTCTGCAGTCGCCGTTAAAATCTGCAGCATTTTGCTTCGACCATTTGACCCTCTTAGAAGTTTTGGAATTTGATGAAAATTTGTGAGGATGATCATCTTACCCTAGACAACACCCTCACCAAATTTCATCAAATTACAAAACTTCTAGGATGGTCAAACAATGTCTCAAAGCAGCAAAAACGCTGCTTTGATAGGCAGCATCCCATTCCTCTCTCTCTCTCTCTCTCTCTCTCTCTATATATATATATATATATATATATATATATATATATATATATATATATATATATATATATATATATATATATATATAGGGGACGGGGAGCCTGGACTCAGGTGCAGCGTGAACGCTGCACCTGAGGCTCTGCGCGCGCCATGTGTCCAGAATCGGGGGAGATCGGAAGCGGCGCGGGGAGTCCGGACCGAGAAAACAGTTTGCAAATCCTATAGCCGTCCGATCGAAAATGATCGACCATCTGATCCTGTGCAGCACACCCGCTCGGTTTGATTCAACTCCCATCTACAGTAACAGCGAAAAAAATTTCCATCCGTTCGATTCCCATCGATCCAACGGATGGGAGTCGACTGGCCCATATGTGTGTTAATTAGATGGATCGATGAGAATCGAACGGATATAATTTTTTTTCGTTGTTGCTGTAGCCGCTATAGTAACAGTAAAAAAGATTTATATCCGTTCGATTCCAATCGATCGAAGAACGGATGGGAGTCGAATCAAACCGAGCGGGTGTGCTGCACGGGATCAGACGGTCGATCATTTTTTATCGGACGGTCACAGGATTTGCAGGCTGTTTTCTAGGTCCGGACTCCCCGCGCCGCTTCCGATCGATCTCCCCTGATTCTGGACAGATGGCGCGCGCAGAGCCAAGGGTGCGGTCCGCAGCTGTCCAATGCACCAGCTGGGTGCATCTGATGCACGGAGTGGTGCATCTGACGACCGTGGACCGCAAACCGCACCTAAGCATTCCCATATATATAATCGGACAACCGTGGACCGCAGACCGCAGACCGCACCTAAGCATTCCCATATATATATATATATATATATATATATATATAGAGAGAGAGAGAGAGAGAGAGAGAGAGAGGATACGGGGTATAGGCTGGCGGCCTATTTCGATGAAATGGGCTGCCGCCCATTTGATGCCCCTAAGTCTTAGAATTTGCTGATTTTTTGTGAGCATAAGGATCTTATCCTAGATAGAACACCCACAAAAATTCAGCACATTCTAAAACTTTTAGGGGCATCAAATGTTAAATTTCAGATCAACGGTTATAACGGACGTTCGATAAAACATCTAACATTTGATACCCCTAGGAGTTTTAGAATATGCTGATGTTTTATGGGTGCTCTATCTAAGATAATTTGTCTATGCTCACAAAAAATTAGCACATTCTAAAACTCCTAAGGCCTTCAAATGGGTGGCTTTCCATTTCGCCGAAATAGGCTGGCAGCTCATTTTCCGTTTCCTCTCTCTCTTTCCCTCTCTCTCTCTCTCTCTCTCTATATATATATATATATATATATATATATATATATATATATATATATATATATATATATATATATATATATATATATATATATATATATATATATATATATATATATATATATATATATATATATATATATATATATATATATATATATATATATATATATATATATATATACGGGGTATGAGCTGACAGCCCATTTCTTCATTTGAGCTGTCAGCTAACAGCCATCCAATTGCTATCATCAACCATCTATTTTTTTTTAAAAAAAAAACCAATTGTCTCTCTCTATGTCGCTCTCTCTCTCCCTCGCGAGCGATAGCCCCCTCCCCGACCACCTCCCTCTCCAGTATCGGATCCAGCTCCCCTATCCGGCACAGGATCCGACTCCCCCCTCCGGCACCGGCTCCCCCACGGCGTCCTTTCCCTTTTTCTCCCCCTTCAGCGTCACCCCCTCCGACAGCAGCCCCGACCTCGGTCCCCTCCGGCGCTCCTTCCCCTCCCCATCCGGCGTCGATCCAGCCCCGACCTCCAGTCCTCGTCTCTTCCCTTCCCGATCTCCTCCTTCCCCACCGATAGCCACCTTCGACGGCGTCGAAGGTGACTGCCCACGGGGAAGGAGGAGATCAAGAAGGGGAGCGACGGGGTCTGGAGGTCGGGGTTAGATCAGCGCAGGAGGGGGAGGGGCAGGGGCTGACGGCGTCGGAGGTGGCTGCCGGCGGGGAAGGAGGAGATACGAGGGGGAGCCGGTGCCGG
>OX393550.1:89649744-89674744 GCA_947650365.1 Chamaelirium japonicum
GCTGTGCTTATTTTGATACCCCTAGGAGTTTTGGAATTTGATAAAATTTGGTGAGGGTATTTTCTAGGGTAGGTTTATTATTCTCACCAATTTTTATCAAATTCAAAACTTCTAGGGTCATCAAATGGTAGAAGGTTTATCTACTGTCCACAATCACCGTTAATTTTATGTCCACCATTTTATGACCCTAGAAGTTTTGGAATTTGATGAAAATTGGTGAGGATGACGCTAAATAACACTCTCACCAAATTTCATCAAATTCCAAAACTCCTAGAGGGATCAAAATGAGGATAGATCATTTTCTTCACCCGTAGCTTACAACTCACTGTATCATTCCTCTATGTGTGTGTGTGTGTGTGTGTGTGTGTGTGTGTGTGTGTGTGTGTGTGTATCCGAGTTCTAAGAGTGGTGTCTTTGCTTTTACTGAGCGCCGAACCATAAAGACTTGCCGTATCCTCAAAGTGATTCGTTTGTAACCCTACAACTTTCTCACTTTGTGAGAGGGGATAAATAACGCTTTAAAGAAAGTGTATCTTATACGTGGTTCAAGCCTCAATCATTTTTTGTTCAACTAGTCAATAGTTTTTATCAACAAATTATCCAACACTAACATGCTAGGAGGGAGGTCTTGGGATCAAACCGGATATGATGCTATTTTTGGGCAAATATTTAGAGACTTGGGCCTACGCGGCGAGGTGCGGTGCGTGTGCGATTGGGTAGCACATGTTGCACTTAATGCGAGTCGTTTGGCGGGTCCGAGTTTGAGTTGACTCGGCGGTCCTAAAGGTCGGATCGAACCACGTACCTATGGCTGGTTACAACCCATTGGGTTGGACGGTTGGCCCCAAGGATGCTTGGAGCATCTGTAAGCCTAGTGGGCTTGGCGGTTTGGGCCTAGCAGTTGGACCAAGAAATGCTTTATGTCACTTGCTGGCATGCAGACCAGTGCATATATCCCTTAGCCAAACAAGGGGTACCTCAAGCCCTATATATCCAGACCCATACTAGCTCTATAATGTACTATGAATTTCAAGTTGAATTTTTCTTATTTCTTCTCTGCTAGATAACCCGTGCCCCAAATTCGTAAGGGTGGGTTCTTTACTAGGTGCAGACTTCAAAGATTAATGTATCTTGGAATCGATTCGCACAAACAATAACAAGTGAGTGCGAATAACGATTTAAGAAAAACAGATCCTACACGTTTTTGTCTCTTCTCCATGATCTTCGTCAACAACATTTTCAACAGATTGTTCTCATGTCAAAGGCATGTAGGCCTCCGCTTGATAATGATTTTTTTCACTTTGAAGGAGGGTAAATATCTACTTCCTCACGATTGGTCTATGAGAAATGCTCTTCAGCCCGAAGGTTTTTCTGATTTGCTGGCCCGATTGACGTGGCAACGTGCAACTGGTGCTGTTAAAGATCTAAAAATCGTTAGTGGGTTTCAGCCACCAGTTGCACGCTGCCACGTCAATCAACCGGCGAAATCGGGATAAACCTTCGGACTGAATAGCATTTCTTTTGGTCTATTTCAAAGATAACTATGTCATTTTGATTTATGCACCATGGTGAAATGACTAATTAGGAGGCATGTAATGTTCACCCTCCTTCAATGCTTGGTGAACAAATTAAATCTGTCGCACTCCGTTTTCTCACCAAGTAATGCTATTCGTCCAACTCATCTTCTAAGCTTTTCTCCAACTGTCTGACGTGGCACCAGGCACAGCTGTCTTTTGCCTCCCGTTCTGGGCTGAGTGCGATGCACCGGTCGGATCTGTGCAACGGACGAATGACATTGAGCCACATCAGATAGTTGGAGGAGTTGAACGAGTAGCATTTTTCCTTACTGACATCGTGTGGCCATACCATTCATCGAACCAATCTTGATCATCCGAGTGGTACCTCGGGAACCCAAATGGGAGTGAAGACGCGTAATCATGTAATCAGATGCCCCCTAGAACGTGCAGAACAGCGTACACCAAATTGATCCACTGCAAAACCAGCATGATAATGCATTATATGCGATTTCTTTAGTAGCATATAGCAATTCTTTTATTTTACCGGAATAGCAGGCCATCCTTCAAACCATTAGTTGTATTTTAACCCTCAAATCTAAGACGGACGGCCACGATAGAGAAGAGAGAATAACACGGACGGCCACGATAGATGAGAGAGAAAGACTTCACCGAAAAATAGCATGGTCAGTCATATATTTCGCAATCCCGGTATTTATACACGCTGAAAACCTTCTTATATTTTTACAGAGAGATATAGCAGATGATAGGAGGTCATCGTCCACCATATATGGCGGACGGTTTGAGATGCTCTTATAAATTGCAAAAACAATCGGTTTAGGTTTGATTAGGGATGGCAATGGGCAGTGTTTCTGGTTTCGGGTCGAGTCGAATCCTTAGATCCGAAACGTTCTATTTAACTAATCGGGTTTAAGTCCTAAATCCGTACCCGACCTGCTTATGAACGGATAGACCTGATACTACATGCTAGACCTGTTTACCTGACAGGTCGTACTCATTTGAACCGACGCAACTCGATAAGATCCGCTAGACCTGTTTAACTCGATATGTTGACATGACCCAACCCATTTAGACTTGTTTTCTTTCAATATTTCTATGATCTCTCTGATTTACCGGGTATTGAATCACATACAGCTCTGCTCCACAGTGATCCAACGATTATAACTTACAAAAAAAGATGATAGGAGGTCATCGTCCACCATATATGGCGGACGGTTTGAGATGCTCTTATAAATTGCAAAAACAATCGGTTTAGGTTTGATTAGGGATGGAAATGGGCAATGTTTCTGGTTTCGGGTGAAGGCGGAATCCTTACATCCAAAACGTTCTATTTAACTAATCAGGTCTAAATCCTAAATCCGTATCCGACTTACTGCTTATGAACGAATACATGCTAGACCTGTTTACCTCACGGGTCGTACTCAATTGAATCGACACAACTCGTGATAAGATCCGCCAGACCTGTTTAATTATCTCGATATGTTGGCATGACCCGGCCAATCCATTTAGAATTGTTTTCTCTCAAGAGTTCTATGATCTCTCTGATTTACCGGGTATTGAATCACATACAGCTCTGCTCCACAGTGATCCAACGATTATAACTTACAAACCAACAAATGCATGGCTGAAAAAAGTCGATATTTGGATTGTTACAAGTTGTGATTCAGTCTTGCATAACCATTCGTTAATTTGGACTGAGCCGATCATTAATAACAAAGTCCGACCCTTTGAATTTTAAACAGGTCTTCTCAGATCAAACGGGTTGGAGACAAAAATTCGGACCCGACCCATTTACTAATCAGGTTAGTCGTGCCGACATGTTTACAATCCACAAGTCCGTTGAACCCAAACCCAGACCCACTAAATTCGTGTGGGGTCCAGAATTGTCTAGTGAGCCATGGCTCCCGTGACCCCCCTGTTTGCCACTGTTTGGTGCGTGGGTGTGCATGCACCAGCGGATCCAGCTCCGGGAAGTAGAGAGGCAGACAAAACCCTAGAACGGTGTAACAAATCTTTGCGTGTCCAATGATGACAGCCCTCAATTATTTGAGTCGTCTCGTCCCTCGTCCCTTCCTCGACTCCCAGTTTGGACGTACGTACTCCTCTTTTCTTTCTTTCTTTCTTTTTTTTTTTTTTTTTTCCAGTGAAAAATACGTAGTTACCGACTCCATTTCGGACACCCACAACTCTCTCTCTCTCTCTCTTTCTCTCACTACTCCACCCTCCTCCCCTCTATAAATATCTGTTCTTGGCCCAGTACACACATCTCTCTCCCTTCTCTCTCTCCTTCTGTAAACGAGAAGAAGGTGCCACAGAGAGAGCTAGAGAGAGATGGAGAAGGAGAAGGAGAAGGGTGTGGTGGAAAAACCAGAGCCGTCCAAGGTGGTGTACAGGGGATGGAAAGCCATGCCGTACGTCATAGGTAAGAGAAGACGGACACCATTTCTTCATTAGTTTTTCTCTCTCTAGCTAACCAATATGACACTGGGGGGGTGGGTGGGTGAGCAGGGAACGAGACTTTTGAGAAGCTGGGGACGATCGGCACCGCCTCCAACCTGCTGGTGTACCTCACCACCGTGTTCCACATGAAGAGCGTCGCCGCCGCCACCCTCCTCAACGTCATCACCGGCACCACCAACCTCGCCCCCGTCCTCGGCGCCTTCCTCTCCGACACCTACCTGGGCCGCTACGTCACCCTCGGCTGCGCCTCCATCGCTTCTCTCACGGTACAGCTACCACCATCTCTCTGCAGGGCGTTTATTAGGGTTGTTGTTCCTCCGGCCGGGGTCATGGTGGTTCAACGGCTGCAGTGACCGACCAGGCCGGGGGGTCAGGTAGGGGGTGGGCGGGTTCTTGTTGGTGGAGGAGCATGTCATGTGGGGCCACCCGGCCAGGCAGGTAAAGGCTGGCCAAAAGCATGTGCAGACCCGCGTCGTACGTGTGTCCGACAGAGGTGTGGTCGAGCTAGCCAAACGGGTGCGCCAGTCTCGACTGTCGGCTCGTCTTGCTCGTTGTTGGGCCTTGTCGACCTGTGGCGCCCATCGGGTGGCCTAGAATATCTTATCCCCTCTTTGGGTGGGACCCACCTAAAATAAGCAACAGATTGCACTCATGGCGCGTGTGGATGCGTCAATGTTAGGCTTGGACGGATAGGATGCATTTGTCCCGCATATATCTACACTATTTTTCGGTCGGTGGGCCCGGTGTACATCACAGCCGCACGCTGGCTGCCGACCCAAAAGTGAGTGGCCGATCATTTTTGTGAAGGACATATAAAGAGGTCCCTCATCAAAATATACTTTACAGTAAATTTTTTGATTTTTTTTCTTCTTTAAATGATAAAATTGTCTATAATTAATCCAAAAATCATATATATAAGAAGAACAATTTGGTAATTTTTTTTTTTTTAGGATCTCACATTTTACTATAGCAACTGAAGTGGCTTCACTGTAGCAACGAGTAACAATAAGTGGAGTACTGTAGCAAAGAGTAACAATATGCAATCGTTACTCTTTACTATAGTACTTTACTATAGTACTTTGTAGATGGTTACTCTTTGATATAGTGAACCACTCAAGCTACTGCAGTGATTTCACTTGCAAATTGTTACTCTTTACTATCATAAAATTACTGTAGCGACTACAATGAAATATGATTTCAAAGAATTGTTTTTTTTTTTTTTATCGAATTGTTACTTTTTTATGTGATTTTTCTATATAGCTTCATGCGAGGGTAAAATAGATATTTTCCAAACAAAAGGAACTAACGCTAATGTATCTCTTTACCCATCCTTATCGCTATCCGTTTGAAGGACCTAGCACTAATTTTCTCTCTTTTTTGATAAAAAAAAGAAAATCACATATATGGATGATGGAAGGTTTTTTTCTCTCTCAATCAACCATGTCCATGTGATCATCAATCTTTCACCGTAGAAATTGACTCCTTATCTTGCCAACTTTCCTTCCTTGCTTGCTTAGTCGAACCCAGCGCTTGAGGCATCATCCCGAGTCAAGGAGTCTTGGCCTAAGGCTCCTTTTGACAGAGTTACAAGGAGTAAGGGAGCTAGTTGATCATGGTCGTTGCTCTGTTTGGTCTCGTCTTTAGCCTTTGTTCGTGTACATTTGGGTTACGGGTAGCTACCATATCGGTCTGCTACCCGCTTGGGATATGGCTATCTTTCTAGTATGGGCTTAGGTGCCGGTGTGTGGTCCTATTTGGTCTGATGTTCTGCTTTCTCGCCCAGAGATTAGCCGGGATCTGTAACCGATCATGTTTTTATTTATAAATTCATTTTTTACTCCCTTTAAAAAAAAAAAAAAACTTGGCCGGCTTTATGATGCGAATCAAACAATACCCAATAATATTAAAAGCTTCTTTTGCTGTAATTCTTTTACTCTGGTTGGCAAAAAAAAGAAAAAAAAAAATTTCTTAACTCGAATGTATTACCGATTTCTTTTAACCAAAATGACATGTCCAGACCATAGCCGATCGTTGTACCCAACCCCAACAGGTAAATCTCAGTTAACCCTGATCGGACGCTGTGATTGGATGCCACATCATCCTGATTAACCATTCGGGTTAAACGCTCTGGTTGAATTACATTTCAGGTGTGAAAGAAGGCAACAATGTTCTCTTTCCATACTCCCTCCTCCAAGAGGAACCGTATCCATACCCAACGTCTATGTATGCATAGGCCACTCTCTACTGATTGCCATATTTTATGATTCTTTGGCCATGCATGTAATTCCTCTTAAGTATTAATGGACCTCCGTCAGAACGCCCATCACCAAAGTGACCCCCTTAGACTTGCAGTTTATATGCGCTCATGGTTTTAGTGTTGGATCCCATTTATATGGGTACGTAATGGCACCCCTAGAAGCCCAAAATATCTCTGTCCCTAACCTCTAGCTAACCCTCCTCCACTCTCGTCATCCGTGCCACTCCGCTATCGACTCCTCTCCCTTCCCATCTGACCCCAAACTCATCCCGCCACCCTCCCTTCTTTAACCCATTTCACCACACTCCTCCTCATCTGAACCCTATCACATCCCATCGCCGCCTTCTTTCATCTTTCTCCTCCTTGTCTGAACCCTAACCTATCTTGCCGCACTCCTTGTCCCCCCTCCTCCTTCTTTCTCTTTCCCATCTGATCACTAGCCCATCTCGAAAAGGTCGATATCCAAGTACCAGCATCTTCGTGATGGATTAGGGTTCAAATGAGGAAGAAGAGAGGAAAAGGAGGAAGGAGGTGGGTGTCGGGATCAGCATCGGATGTGAACAGTTTAGGAATTAATTTTTTTAAAAAAAGTTTTAGGATGCCAACACTAAATCCATGAGTACATTTAGATGATCTCCCTCTGCACCAACAACCAATTATTTAACAACATTTTAAATTATAGAAAGACAATCGGATCCGGTGCCATTTACATATAATATTCAAATGACTTAATATAGTCAACTATAACAATGGTATCATTGTGGTTCAGGATCCAATCATCGACATTTGTCCCCACAAGTTTGATCACTCGACTCTTATGATGAGAGCCCCTAGGGTTCTACTAGTGGTTTGTAGATCTCGATAATTCAAAATCGTCCACAGAAACAAAAATAACATGTGACGATGACCGGACCCTGAACCACGGTCCACGGTGATACCGTGGTTCGAGGAGGCTTAATATAATATTGTATATTTTTTCATTGTTTTATAGTAGTGGTTGCATTTAATAGAACTTCACTGTTTTATTTTTTTATAATATTCAAAAATTCTTGTTAAGACTTATTCAAAGGATGATCTCCAACTGGTAGCCCAGTTGGTAAGGCATATGTAACCCGTGGCCTTACTCAAATATTCGGATAAGTGCTACAGTATATTTATTTCCGCTCTGTAGTGGCGAGCTTTGTTATATGTGAGGTAATAAAAAAAAGATAAATTGCACTCAGACCCTTGTAGCTTGAGGTATTATCATTTTCACCCCCTCATGTCTAAAACCCTACGGATATCCTCTTGTAGTTTGAATAACCTTACAATTACACTCCCTCACAAGGGGGGTCAAAGTGTAACGTTTTTCAAACTATTGCGCCGTATTTGTAAGTTCTTAAGCATGAGGGTTGGAAGTGATAAAATGAACAAACTCAAGGGGTCTATGTATAATTTACCCTATAAAAAATCAGGCTCATTTCTCTTGTACCTACGATGAGTTTCGATCCTTTGTCAATCTTGTATTGGTGGTGGGACTGATACATCCACCACGGTCTGAGTGTTATTCACCTATGTGGTTGCCTGCCATCGGACGGCTATGAATAATCCACTAACAGTAGTACTTCCTTTCACCCTGAAGGGCATGCTGATCCTCACCCTCACCGCTGGCATCTCCAAACTCCACCCACCCGAGTGCGGCGCCCACCAGCGATGCGAGGGCCCCACACCATGGCAGCTGGTCGTCCTCCTCTCCGCCTTCGGCTTCCTGGTGGTCGGCGCCGGCGGCATCCGGCCGTGCAACCTCGCCTTCGGGGCCGACCAGTTCGACCCCACCACCGAATCCGGGAAGCGGGGCATCAACAGCTTCTTCAACTGGTACTACTTCACCTTCACCTTCGCCATGATGGTCTCCTCCACCGTCATCATCTACGTCCAGAGCAACATCAACTGGGCCCTCGGCCTCGCCATCCCCACCGTCATCATGTTCTTCTCCTGCGCCGCCTTCTTCCTCGGCTCCCCCATCTACGTCAAGGTGAAGCCCCAGGGGAGCCCCTTCGCCAGCATCGCCCAGGTCCTCGTCGCCGCCTTCCGGAAGCGCGGCCTCGACCTCCCGGACGACGACGCCCGCCGCTCCCTCTTCAACCCCCCGCAACCCGCGACCTTCAACTCCCGGCTTGACTACACCGAGCAGTTCAGGTTTCTGGACAAGGCCGCCGTCGTGACCCCGACCGACCAGATCAACCCAGACGACGGCTCAGCCGCGAATCCATGGAAGCTGAGCAGCCGGCAGCAAGTGGAAGAGGTGAAATGCCTGCTAAGGATCCTCCCCGTCTGGTCGACGGGCATCATCTACTACATCGCCGTCTCCCAGCAGTCCAACTACGTGGTCTTCCAAGCCCTCCAATCCGACCGGCGCCTCGGGTCGGGCGGCTTCGAGATCCCCGCCGCCTCCTTCACCGTCTTCACCATGATCGCCCTCACCATCTGGATACCCATCTACGACCGCCTCCTCGTCCCGTGGCTCCGGCGGGTCACCGGGAAGGACGAAGGGATCACGATGCTCCAGCGGATGGGCATCGGGTTGGCCATCGGGATACTGGCGGTGGTCGTCTCCGTCCTCGTCGAGCAGCGCCGGAGGAGCTACGCGCTGCACCGGCCGACCCTCGGCACGGCGACGGGCGGCGGCGCCATCTCGTCCATGTCGTGCTTCTGGCTGGCCCCGCAGCTGGTGCTGTTCGGGCTGTCGGAGGCCTTCAACGCGATCGGGCAGATCGAGTTCTACTACAAGCAGTTCCCGGAGAACATGAGGAGCGTCGCCGGGTCCATCTTCTTCCTGGGGGTCGCGGTGTCGAGCTACCTGAGCGGCCTGATGGTGACCGTCGTTCATCAGGTGACCGGAGGGCCGGGGAGGGAGAACTGGTTGGCCGGTGATCTCAACAGGGGGAGGCTGGACTACTTCTACCTGCTCATCGCCGTCGTTGGGCTGCTCAACCTCGTCTACTTCGTTTTCTGTGCAAGGTGGTACAGATACAAGGGCCGGGATGCTGCTTCCCAGATTTCTATGGAGGAAACCAACTCCAAATCCAAAGCTCCTCCGGTTTGAAAGAGGTGGGACATTTGGGTTGGGAAATCAAA
The DNA here is from genome assembly GCA_947650365.1 of Chamaelirium japonicum. Taxonomy (NCBI): domain Eukaryota; kingdom Viridiplantae; phylum Streptophyta; class Magnoliopsida; order Liliales; family Melanthiaceae; genus Chamaelirium; species Chamaelirium japonicum. The sequence continues at coordinate 89,659,114 of OX393550.1, forward strand.
TACTTCAGTGGTATTGGTAGGGAATTAGTGAGATAGAGAGGAATAAGAGATTCAATCATAGTAGGTGGGTGGGTGGGTGGGTGAAATCACATTGCCTCAAAATCACAGAATTATGATTCCCAAGGTTTAATTTCACAGGGGAATATGGAATATGCTTATTTTGAATCTCAATTCTCATATGGGCTTCAAAATCAAATGGGGACCATGGCAATTTTGGGTTCATATGGTTTGGGACCAACCCTACATTAGATGGGGGTATGGGGAGCTATATATACTCTTCATAATGCTTCAGATAGGCATATGGCTCTTCTCCTACCAAGGGTCCACATTACCTTTGACAGCTTTCTAGGCATTGATGGATGGTTATCTCATGCACGAGAACCCGATGACACCCGTCCATTGCACCCAGCCCCGACCGAGAAATCTAACTCAGCCCTGATCGGCAGGCAAAGGGACAACTATGATCTGGTGTCGAAAACCGAAACTGAATGGTTGAATAGCTTTTCTCTCTCTATATTAAGGAAAGAGGAGTAGAGTTGGATGCATTTCTAGTACGAGAGAGAGAGAGAGAGAGAGAGAGAGAGAGAGAGAGAGAGAGAGAGAGAGAGAGAGAGAGAGAGAGAGAGAGAGAGAGAGAGAGAGAGAGAGAGAGATGTAATTAGAGAGAGATGTAATTCCGAGACTGTTAGACTATCAACATCATTCGATAATGGTAATATGACAGCGTCTTCCACCATGTGTCTAATGTACTTCATTCAGCGATATTTGGAAGAAGGTAATAGATGGAGTCCACACTTACTATAACTTGAGAGTAAATATCCCCTTTGAGTCATCTTAGAGAACTCGATCAATAGAATCTTAGGTCTAGCTGTTTTCATTATAAGAGGTTTTAGGGAAATATTTCTATGCATAAAAAAATAAATAAAATAATTAAATTAATAAATAATATTAAATTAAATTATTATTAAATTATTTAATTAATTAATTTTGAAAAATTAAAAAAAATTAAAAAATATTATTTGCTCGAGTCGTGTGCAGCCGGCTTAATAAATGTGGATCAGTTAGAACGCTTATATAGTTTAGTTAGGCCATACTTTCGGGCATAAAAGAGGAGGAATGATTGCATCATTAGAGGTTAAAGTAGGTGGTCATACTATCGCTTGCGACACTTGAACTCACAACGTAATCCTAACATTAAGGATAACCCTGTAGATTCTAAGGACAGGTGCGGCTTGACTGTAGCCGATGACCGATCTTCGGGTCGGGGACCGCATTAATATCCGGAAAAGGGAGCAGAAACTCTGCCCCTTTTTCCTCCAAGTATTGAGTAAAGTCCCTGGTCTATCTAAAGGCATTATCCCACTCTCTTTCAAGAGTGTGGCACATGTAGGTCTAAGGATATGTATGGCCTGACCACAGCCGAGGAACAACCTTCAGGCCGGGGAACGTTTCAATATGTTGGAAAGAGGGTGGAAGCTCTGCCTGTTTTTTCAGTTTATATTGAGCTAACGTCCTGGACCTATCCAACTTTACCAAAGTTATGGTTAGTTTCTATCTATCGTTTAGACCTCCCGGGATGCCTTTATAGGTTATCTGGACATTAGACCTAGTTAGAGGAAGCAATGACCACGTGTTATTCCAGTTAAGTCCAACTCATAATATTGCTTGTAGCATGGTATGAGGGTGGACTTGGTTACCTTGGACTTACACGATTAGTACATTTGACTCAAAAGGTACTCATGATTCTTTGGACATGGACGAGTCATTTGGATGATGGTGGTTCCTTGTAGGTACCCTAAACTAGTGGTGTGTATCATCTTAAAGTCTTTTTATTATAGAATACATAGTTAGAATTAAGGCACCTCTACAGTGTGTAAAGCATGCATCCTCTACCATATTTTGGTTAAAGGATATTGTGTCGCTCACTCATGGTGAGCGATGCATTATACCATTGTAAAGTTAGGGTAGACAGAATTTCAAGTAGTATAGGAAAAGCCTCACATGACTGTTGTACCATTATCGTATTGTAGGAGTCATATTCCCTGTCCTTGTTTGGTTGGGGGTATGCTTCCTCTGCTCACTGACGACGATGCACAGATATGCACGAAACTTAGGACAATTGGATAGTATAAGTTGAATAAGAAACACCTTGTATGATGATTGTACCACTATCGTGCTGTAGGAGTCGTGTTCCCTGTCCTTGTTTGGTTGGGAGGATGCTTCCTCTACTCACTGACGGCGATGCATAGTCACACATGTAATATAAGAGAGCTAAATAGGAGATGTATTGAATAAATATGGGAGTGTATTTGATATGATAGATAAATTACTTAGAGGATTAGGGCGGTACCTAACATAGTTAGGGACGTGTATCATGTCTGAATTTGGTAGGAAGGACACGTCATCTATCTATCGATGGTAATGTTGTGTTATGCGAGTAGCATGTACATTATGGTATTGTATGCTTAATTAAATTCGCCTCGAGTGGCTAGGACACGATCGGTGTCCAGACTCTCAGGTATGGTGTTGGTTTTAAGTCTATGACTTGTGTTAATAAGGTACGAGTTATTTTGTGATGTAGTAGGTCCTAACAAAGCATGCGGAAAACGAGGTAATTGGCCGCGTGTGGACATGTATAAACTTAAATCGCATGCAGTTGGTGATCCCGTCGCCGCATGCTAGGGCATAATCTACCATGTAAAACTAAGAATGGACTGGGCTTAGACTCATACAAGTAGCATAAAGGTAGGATCATTACCTACTCTCCATGTTGGCTAACCAGGCACTCAGAGGTGTTGTAACATCCGCCCCAAACATACAAGAAACTGTCCGCTTTGCCCGTGCTCGTACGAAAACTTTTCAGGGAGGTCACCCATCCTAGTACTACTCTTGCCCGAGCATGCTTAACTACGAAGTTCTTACGAAATCCGTAGTGGCGCACGGTTTTAAAATACATCTTCTATGTTCGGGAGGGAAAATTATATAAGTTACTCAGGATCTCCTTCTCTCCAAGTGATGTGGGGCTAACTCGTGGCCTTGGATACCTCACCTCACCTCATCCATCTTAGCATCACAGCCTCAGGAGTCTTGCTCTTGGATCTTGGCCTATTAGATCTTGGTCAGGGTTAGACCCCCCATTGCGAGGAAAACCGGCTCTGATACCATTTTGTAACATCCGCCCCAAACATATATGAAATTGTCGCTTTGCCTGTGCTCGTACGAGGACTTCCCAAAGAGGTCACCCTTCCTAGTACTACTCTCGCCCGAGCATGCTTAACTACGGAGTTCTTACGAAATTCGTAGCCGTACACGGTTTTAAAACACATCTTCTATGTTTGGGAGGGAAAACTACATAAATAGCCCAGGATCTCCTTCTCTCCTGGCGATGTGGGGCAAACTCGTGGCCTTGGACACCTCACCTCACCTCACCTCATCCATTTTGGCAACACAGCCTCATGAGTCTTGGCTCTTGGATCTTGGTCGTTACAGGTGTGTCCTGTGTTCTAACTCTAGTTTAGGTGAATAAAGACACCATAATCGTCGTCAAACTCGTAATATTATCTTTGACGTGGAATTGAGATTGACATAGTAGTGCCGAACCATTTTGGTTGGCATAGTTGACTCGTGCAACAATCCTGACCAATTGGTGGGAAGAGTCTTTAGGTGGTGGTGGTCACTTACCCTAGACTAGTGGGGATTAGGTTTTAGGGTTTGACTTTGGTAGATTAGACCGTTAGCTTGATAGTAAAATTTAGGGTTACTCTCTAACCATCATTTAGATATTCCGGAACATTATTAGAGTTCTAGTAATAGCCCTAGTTTAGAGGAAACAGAGACACCCAGATGTTGTCTAACTCGTAAAGTCGCATATGGTGCAGAGTTGATATTGACATTAAAATACCGGACCTGTTTGGTTAGTGTAGTGGCTGCTGTTAAAGTATCTGGTCGTGTGAAATGAGCCTTTGGTTGGGGTGGCCTCTATGAGTACTTTAAACTAGTTGTTTAGGTTAGGGTATTTGCCCTAAATTAGTTGTTAGATTTATTATTCTAACAACCTTAAAGACTAGTGGCTAAATTTATACGTGTTCTGATAAATTTATTGTAAGAAAGAATCTATACCTTTTGTAGGAAAGAATTTAGGGCTAAATTTATACGTGTTCTGATAAATTTATTGTAAGAAAGAATCTATACGTGTTCTGATAAGTTAAGGTATTAGCCCTAAATTGATTGTTGTGGCCTCTTTTGAGTACCCTAAGACTAGTGGCTAAATTTACAATATCGATTCTATGATAGAATTCGGTTCTAGAAGTTTATGCTAGATCAATGTCATGTAAGGGCACTACGTTGAGTACTACGAATTCTCACCCCTATCGATACAAAGGCACTACGCTGAGTACTCCGAAGTCTCACCCCTATCGATCAACAAGCTTAAGGCCCTAGTGTTGGCATTAAAAGATGAACTCCGAGGTAGGCTTCATCGCCTCGGCGCTCAACAACACCCGGAACCAATGGGTTCCTGCATACAACATTAAAAACCAATATGTGCTGAGAAGTTGGTAAGCAACTGATGTTTGGTGAGAAAGTTGTGGGTTCAATTCCTCTCTCTCTCTCTCTCTCTCTCTCTCTCTCTCTCTCTCTCTCTCTCTCTCTCTCTCTCTCTCTCTCTCTCTCCCCTCGAGTTACCCAGGAGTGTGTAGGGAAACTTCATAGTTGATCAATAAGCATTCTCGGAGGAATTAGTCCAAGCCCGAAGTGGATCCATTGCCCAAAAGATTTCTGGACACGAGACACCCGCCGATCTCAAAAATGAAAAAGAAAACAAAATAAGAGAACAAATCAAATCTATCTTTAAATATTAGATTTAAAAAAAAAAGATTATTGCATGTCTTTTTAGATCTTATTTATTGTAGAATGGGCGAGGAATTTTCCATTGGAAACAAAAAATTCTAGTTAGAAAAATATAATGCATGCTACAATGCATTTACGTGCCGAAAATAATCATCAACCCAATGAAGGGGTGTTTGGCATAGTAACAAGACTCGACGAGATTTTTGGAAATAATTCACCAACATAACCCTAACGGATAATTTGGTAATTATTGGCATGTAATTCGTGAGTGATTCATGATTAATTCATAAGTTGTCTATTTTATATAGCGGCAATCTCAGTATAACTATAAAAAAATACTAAGTCATTCATTAAAAATTACTGATTGAATATAGTATATTGTACTAGCTCCATATCAGCAAACAACAACAATAACTATTCTTTCATTTTGCTTGATGGAATTTCAATTGGTTGGGCTCCCTACAAACTATGGTGTCCCAAGTTCTTCACTTAAAGAAGTTACTGGAGATTCATATTTCTAGATCATTCTGGAACATGAAATCAACTTGTGAGGTCATATTTGGCACAACTTCACTGGAAAGGACTTTTCGGCTTCGAGCACTTACGGGAAGTCTGAAATCAGTTTCCAGCAAAAGCTTCCATGGAAGATTCCAAGAAAAGCTTCCATGGAAGCTTTTACGAGAAGTCCGAAATCAGCTTCCAGAATGTTTCAATGAAATCTTCCACGAAAAGCTGATAATCGCATACAAAATAGATTCCCCCACAAAAGCTTGAAGCTCAAACGCCCTACGGAAAGCTCGTCCAAACAAAACTTGTTTCAACTTTCCCACACACGGGAAGCTATTTTGGAAGCGCAGCCAAGCATAACCTCAGAGATATGCTGATGGTGAAACTAGCCTTTTATTTTTTTGGTACACGAGACAGTAGCCTTGATTACAAGGTCGCTAAGTCATCCCTAACCAGGGTTGACATAACACTAGGAAACACATGCTCCCAGAACTCCTCATGCCCACTCCTAAGGGTCTCCTGCGCCAACCAATGGGCCGCACTGTTGCTAGTACGAGGAACCCAATGCACCTGAGTCTCTGGCAAATGTCTCCAATCCATAAGACAAGCAGATATGATATGAAACACTTCCTTGAAACCTCCCCTACCAAGCACTAAGGCATCCCTGGCTTGGGATGCATCAGTATACACATCAACCTACTCGCGCCACGATGAACAAGCTCCTCGAACCCCCATTTCAAAGCCCACAACTCAGCTTGAAGGGGGGAACTCACACGACAGAGGAAAGCCGCAGCCGTGCACAATTGACCCGTAAGTGTTGCCATAACCCAAGCCCCACTACCTAAGACATCTGGTGAACGGAAGGCGCCATCCGCCAACATAACATACGACCCATCTCGTCCCCTCGCATTTACGGGCCCAACAGAAACTTGCCAACGCACGAACTGATGTGCAAGAACCACCCCACTTCTCACCACCTCCGGCGCACGACAAGGCTTATTCTAAAATGATCTCTCACACCTACCCTTCCATAAACCCCACATAGCTACGACTAGGATTTCACTTGGAATTGGGTGAGAACTCTTCCGTTCCAAATGAGAAGGTGGGCGCAAAATCTCCAACTTGAAAAACCCGATTGTTTCAGCAAGCAGAGCCAGAACTCCCTCGCTTTTGGACATGCCCAAAAGACATGCTCTATATCCTCCTCAGGGTCATCACACCAAGGACACCCCCCAAAACCCAAGTGTAGTCTATGACGGAGCAGCACACTCGTCGGCAATACACCATGTATCACCTTCCACAGGAAGAGCTGCACCTGGGGAGGCACTCTTAGCTTCTAAATGATAGCGGCCCACTAAGATGGATCCGCCTCTGACCTCGAAATCTGATCTCCTTGAAGGATCCTAAGCAAATGCACATACTTAGGCCTTAGTTGCCCAACATCCTCCCCCAACGTCGCGACACGACGCAAAACCCCCGCCAACCAGGAGGAGGGGCTCCTACCATCACCAAGCTGCCAAGACTTAAGTGAGAGGCCATACTTAGCACGTATCCAGTTAGCTCCAACGTGTAGTGTAGTCAATAGGTACAGCAGAGTGGCGATATCCTGTTGGACCTGTAGAGTGAAGAAAGATTGTTGGTGAAGACCACCACCGCTCCTCTCTAAAGTTATAGTATCCCACGTGATCAGATGCAAGTGTCTCCAGCTCTTGAATGGCCCCAAAAAAATGCTCTACAAATCTGATCCATGCTCCGGAGTATGCCCAAAGATATATACACCTCTAGCCACCAAGACATGAACTGGGATGGAGGAAAGAACAGATTTAATAAGAATCAATCGACCCACTTGCGACAGTGTCTTGGCGTTCCACCCCGCCAACTAGGACTCCAGCTTACCCAATAGGAATGTGAACTGCGAACCAGGAACCCAACCCCCATTTATAGGAACACCTAGGTGGGATCACACAGACTCCTTTTCTCGAATATTCAAAGTCTCCACGATCCTCTTCCACATCCCCCGTGGCACCGTCTTTGAAAACTTGATACTTGATTTTGACGAATTAATACGAAGACCTGTGCTCAATGCCACACGCTGGAAAACCTTTCGAAGCCCCCGTGCGTCTAGCAACATCGCACGAGAAAAGAAGAGGAAATCATCGGCATAAGCAATGACAGTCATAGGAAGCTCGTGCCTAGGGGTTGTGAACCCCTCTATATCTCCTGCCTCCACGCTTTTCTCCAATTTCCAATGGATCACCTGAGTGACCAGTAGGAACAAATAAGGCGGTAAGGGGTCACCCTGCCGGAGACCACAACTAGGGTGAAAAACTGAAGTCTCCTCTCCATTAATTAGGAGTCTCATAGCCGGTGTCTGCATGCATTGCATTACCCATTCGATCCACACCATATGGAACCCCAGACGAGTCAAAATGACACGCAAAGCTTCCCATTGAACATGATAAAAGACTTTGTCAATATCCGCCTTTACGGCCAAAGCAACCCTCCTCTTAGATGCCCTATGTAAAGAATGAAGTACCTCCTTCGCTAATAGGACGTTGTCTCGAATCCTCCACCCCGAAATAAAAGCGTATTGTTCTTCTCGAATAAGAGAAGGCATGAGAAGACGAAGTCGGTTCGCCAAAATCTTGGCAATATGCTTGTACCTTTGGTTGCATAAACTAATAGGCCGGTAATAATTTGGTCCCGCTGGTGACAAGGACTTAGGAATTAGCATCACCGCCGAATCATTCCACCCCACCGGCATTCACCCCGAACAAAAGAATTCTTGGATATCGTGGACTACTTCACTCCCAACCACCTCCCAACATTCTTTGAAAAATTCCCCATTAAACCCATTGGGGCTAGGCAACTTGTTGTCTGGGGCCACAAAAACCACTCTCCGAATCTCATCGTGGTCAGGGACCCGAGCTATGAAAGCATTCATAGCAGGGGTTACCCTAGAATCAAGGCCTTCTAATAGTTGTACCTGCAAGTCAGCATCTCGAGACCACCTATGCTGAAAAAACTTCTGCAAAGCTAGTTTGATCTTTCTCATATCATAAAGCACTTACCCATCGACCAAGAGAGAACGGATCCTGTTACGAGCCTGCCTAGGGGCATTCCCCTAACCCAACAGGGATGGGTAAACGGCTCCTACAGCACGATAGCGGTACCGCCATCACGTCAGGCGTTTCCTATCCACCTATACTATCCAACTATCCTAATTTGCTTGCATGTCCGTGCAACATCGTTGATGAGCAGAGGAGGCACTTTTCCAACTAAACAAGGACATGGAATATGACTCCTACAGCACGATAACGATACAAAGGTTATGCAAGGTTTTTTCCTATGCTACTTGCGATTAGTCTTTTCTAAATCATCTGCGTTTCCAAGTATCGTTGTCAGTGAGCAGAAGAGGTATCCCCCTAACTCAACAGGCATATGGTACACGACTCCTACAGCACGATAATGGTACCTTAGGCACGCCAGGCATTATCTATGCTAATGTACGACTCATCTAATCCTAACTTTAACAATGACATAATACGTCACTACCGGGGAGAGGGCGACACGATATCTTTTAACCTAAACACGATAGAGGGTAAATTTTCTACACGCTGTAGAGGTACCTTAATTCCAACTATCTATTCTATAAGAGAAGTCCTTATAATACTAAGCACCACTAGTCTAGGGTACCTAAAAGGAACGACCACCATCCAAACGACTCGCCCCTGCCCAAAGGGCCACGAGACCATCTGAGTCAAATACATTAATCGCGCAAGTCCAATATAACCAAGTACATCCTCATACCATACTACAAACGATGTTATGAGTTGGACTTAATTGGAACAACGTGTGGTCATTGCTTCTCCTAACTAGGGATAACATCCAGATGATGACCTATAAAGGCATCCCGAGAGGTCTAAACGATAGATAAAAACTAACCGTAACTTTGGTAAACATGGATAGGTCTAGGGAGTTGACTCAATATAAACTAGTAAAACGGGCAGAGCTTTAGCCCCCTTTCCAGCATATTGAAACGTTCCCCGACCCGAAGGTCGTTCCTCGGCTGTGGTCAAGCCATACATATCCTTAGACCTACAGTGCCACACTCTTCAAGGAGGGTGGGATGACACCTTTAGATAGGCCAGGGACTTGACTCAATATTAGGAGAAAAAACAGGGAGCTTCCGCCCCTTTTCCCGGATATTGATGTAGTCCCCGGCCCGAAGGTTGGTCATCGGCTACGGTCAAGTCGCACTTGTCTTTAGAAACTACAGGGTTAACCTTATTTTAGGATTACGTGGTGGGTTCAACCACCGCAAGCGACAGTATGACCACCTACTTTGACACCAAATGATGCAATCACTTCTCCTCTTCTATGCCCGAAAGGATGGCCTAACTAAACTATATAAGTGTTCAACCTGATCCACATCTATTATGCTGACAGCGCATGACTCAGGCAAATAATTATTTTTTATTTTTATTTTCCAAAATTAATTAATTAATTAATAATTCAATTTAATATTATTTATTAATTTAATTATTAAATATTTTATCTTATTTATTTATTTTTTAAATGATGTTATTATGATGTCATTAATAAGTTATTTATATTATTTAGTCAAATGATGTCAGTAATATGTTATTTAATTCTTTATCAAAATGATATCATTATGATACATTAATAGGTTATTTAATTTTTATCTTTCATATATTATTTATTTCTATATGATCAACAAGATCAAAAAGGTGGAAAGCATTTAAAAACTCAAGACCATATTATGAACATCAAAGGCTAAGGTGTTCTTTCATTTCGAACTAGATTTAGGGTTCAAATCCATTTTGGATCTATATGAATATTATAGCCCTACATATTTCATAAAACTTTCATTTAATACTAAAATTCATACAAGCAAGTTGGTAGTACAAAATTTTCGAAACAATAGACTGCTAACAGCTAGCCCTAAAAACTAAGATCTCCTATTTCGAGTATGATAATGGACTCTAAATCAATTTTGACATGAATAAATATTGCAGATCTATACATCCTTAAAAAAATTTCATGTTAACCAAATATCCATTTAAGTAAATGATTTCCTAAAATTGATCACAAGACATAACCTACTGTGTAAATTACTCACATAAATACATTTATTTCGATATATAGATGCTCTCAAAACCTCATGAGTCCTAAAGCAAAGTTTCTCAGAATTAAAACCTATAAATCTTTCATGTTACTCAAATTTAATTTTGATCGTATCTTATAGGATTAATCTCGGACTGAATCAAAATATGTTCGATGATGGTAGCAAGTTGGATCTTGGGTTTTAAACCCAAGATCAAACTTTGCTCCCTCCCAACTAATTAAAAGACTTAGATCTAGCTAACCTAGGACTCTATAGGTGTAGCTTATCTTGATTTGATTGGATGAAGCTCCATAAAAAGCTTTGGTCCTTCTCTTTTCTTCTTCTCCTTCTCTTCCTCCTCTTTTTTTGCAAATGAACTAGTGAGCTTCACTCACCTATTAATGGAAGGCCTTAGGGTTTTTGGGTGAGAGGGCTTCTAAGGGGCTGTCATGGTCGGATCTTATCATCCAAAGGGAAGGGATTGGGTTGACATCATAAAGGGAGAAGGGGAGGAGAAGCCAAATGGCTTTTGGCTTCTTCAACCAATGGTTAGTTGCCACCTAAGACCACCCCATGTGCTTTCACATGGGGGGGGGGGGGGCAGCCACTTGGGGTGGGGAAGGTCCCACCTAGTTTTCTTTTAGTCCACCTATGATTCGTTTAACGCTAATTAAGTTTAGGACCTAGATTAATGTTAGTTTAAGTAGCTAGTTTAGGATAATTAACTATAGATTATGGTTTTAGTAGTAAAAACCCTAAAAATATTTATAATCATTAAAATATTTTATTTTTATTACTTTTAGATCCAAAATAGATTTTTATTTAATTACAAAAAGTCTTTTTATAAAAAAAATAACAATTTGACTCTTTGTGTGCGAAAGGGATCCGGTTTCTCTGTACGCGAGCCCAGATCCCAGACGAAGTGAAAACGCACATGGGGAGAATAGTTTCTACTCCCGAGGCGATGCTAAAGTGTTCCCGGAAGACTCATCAGAGTTCTGGAGTTAGGGCCTAACAGCCCCGATCAGACGAAAAGTCCATATTTTTTCGTGCGTAGCCTCTGCGCATCATCTTTCGAACTTAACCCATGTGCACTTACGTTCCCGTAAGTGACACAGGATAGTCTCGCACATGCCACATGATACTCCACTAACCCTCCACAAAAAAAAAAAAATATATTTATATTATTTTATTACATAGAAAAATTAGGTCTTTACATAGAGGAGGGCAAGTCGGCGAGAATCGAGCTGGGGTACTTCTTCTATCACTAGCAGAGTATGGTGTCGAGGGATCGTTTCTTCTACCTCTAGGGCATATCTACTTTGAGGCCGATCGAGTGTCTGCTCGACTCTGACAAGACCTTTGTTGAAGGCTCGTTCTCAGTCTCGGGGAAGTGGTCGTTGCTACCATTCCCGGAATTGATGCGGTACGATATGCAGGATGAGGTAAAGCGCTAGCAAGCCGGTGGAGACTTGTCTTGGTCCCCCCCAGTGCGCAGCATCCATTGATAATATTTTCTTGGAGTTGACCTACGGCAGCAGGTTGTGGAGGCAGTTCCTTTCCTGCCCTGTATGCTTCGGGTCGAAGCATTTGCTATATCGTCTCCCGGGCCGCTACCAGGACAACGAAACCATATACTCGGACAACGGGGACGAAGAATGGAATAAGAAGTGGGAGAACATGGAGGTGCCATGTATGATGGAGAGGCCCAGGAAGACTATCAACAAGCCCAAGCTGTAAGGGCGAGCCAAAAGAATGGCTAGGGGTAGTGGGGCGGCTCCTGCTGCAGATGGCTCACACTCGTCATTGAGACCTTCTACAGTGGAGGGAGGCTCCGGTAATGGCGATGAGGAGGAGGAGGAGGAGGAGGAGGAGGGCAAAGCCGGAGAGGGGTCTCATGGCCCTGATGCCCGTAGGAGCGATCGGATCAACGCCAAGATACTGATGCCCCCGGTGAGAGTGGTATCTCGACCTCGGGGCAAGGGCAAGATGGCACCTGTCATGGAGGCTTTCGCCAGCCAGCTTGAAGAGGAGGGGGAGCAAGAAGAAGAGGAGGGGCCCGAGGTGCCTTTTGAGCCGGGCTATGAATTCGGCTCGCTGATGTCGGGTGCCCAAAGGCAAAGGCATGCAGTCCCTAGGCATGATATCGCACTTTGCTGTGGGGGGACCATGTCTGCCACGAAGGCTCCGGCTGGCGACGACGACGAGCCTGGTGGCAGCTACATAGGCAGGGCGGCTGCCGCGAAGGCGCGTATTCGGTAGATGGCGGACCGGTGGAAGAGGGAAGAGTTGGCCGCTTCTGCCGCGGCGTGCTTCCCACCAGAGCCGACCGGCGGCAGTCTGCCCCAACCCACAGTGGGATGGGCTGGCTAGGACCCGATGCAGGCCGCTGCGGGGTGGACTGGATGGGATCCTTTGCAACCTGCCATGGGGGGCACTGACTAGAGTGTAGCTGAGCATGTCGTTGTCGCCCCTGTCGCTGCTGCGACGACGGGGTTGGAGGAGGAGGTGACACCCTCTTCCTGGAGGAGAGGCGAGAAGAAATCTCGAAAAGAGAAAAAATCTCGAAAAGGGAAGGTGCCGAAGAAAAGCGAGGTGGTCGCAACCGGTGAGGACATATTCGAGTGCTTGGGTGCCGACGAGTATGTTCAAATGGCTCGTCGCGCGATTGGGGCGTTTGTCGCTTCTTCCTACGTTACTTTCGATTACGCCATACGCATGTAAGATCCCTTGATCATGCCTCGTTCGGCTCTCGTTCAGGATAGCAGGGGTTTACGTGTTTTGATTGTTTGCAGATGGATGCAGTAGTGTAGGTCGTTGCCCAGACCTATCGTCTCCAGTGGAAGGACACACTAGAGAGATCCGAGGAGATAATCACCTCCCTCAAGACTGAGCTGGAGGAGGCGAGGACGGAGCTGCGAGTTGCGCGGACCGAAATTTTCGAGTTGGCCATGCAGCGTAACGAGGCGGCCGAGGAGCGTGACCATTCTTTGCCGAGGCTTGCCGATTGCTGTTCAGAGCTGGAGGTTTTCCGGATAGAGACACAGGTTAGTACCGGTCAGGTTCGATCAATGATGAGACAACCCAATGCTTACCTCCGAAAGATTCAACTTTGGTAGGTCTCCAAACATTCGTATGAACATAGTTAAGAGTCACATGTGTATGATAAAATGTAGTACCAAAGTTTGATTCTTATCTACCCTAAACACAATATTCACACAATTTAAGTTTGCAGGCCTTAATATCCGTCTCGGATATGAATTATTCGTATCGAATACCTTAATATCCGTATCCATATACATTTTTGTTGGATATTAAAAATAATATATGCATCCGTATCCGTTTTTATCGGATATGAAAAAATGCTATCCAGGTCCGCAAAATTCGGATTTGAATACGGATCGGATTTGGATTTTTTGAGTATTCGTTTACACCCCTAACAAAGAGGGTGTAAACTATAATCACGGCTCTCATTATTTAAAATGCTATCCAGATCCGCAAAATTCGGATTTGAATACGGATCGGATTTGGATTTTTTGAATATTCGTTTACACCCCTAACAAGAGGGTGTAAACTATAATCAAGCCTCTCATTATTTACGATCTGCGAGAGGGTTTGCATCAAGTAGATAGCTGATTGTAAAACTATAATCTGCAGGCCGTTACAATTGCACTTCAAGTTGCTTCTTCTTGTTGTTAGTACATGAATTCTAAAATTTAAAATTTTGGAGTGTTTCATTTTTAAAGTTTTTTTTTAAAAAAAAATCAAAACCTCAAATGAGCCACCCAGGAATTTTGTCAGCTTTGGCGGCGCCACAGTCCATCTCAGCTCCTTCTTGGTTCCGTCGCTGTGCCGATCAGTGGCCTATCACAAGAGTTTAGTTAAATTACAAGAAATTATTTCTCTAAAAGCGTGTTTTTTTCTCTTTATTTATTGTTTTTTTTTTAAAAAAAAATCTATAGGTCATTTACAAGTTCATCAGAAGTGCCACAGTTAACAAAAGACAGCTTACCTGACAGGGGATTTTTTCAAAATAATATTTAAATATATAATATTTAAACAAATAGCGTTTGACCAAAAGTAATTACCATACTAACGCTCTAACGCCACGTGGCATGTTAGCGCTCTGACGCCACATGGCATGTTAGCGCCATAGAGCGAGCTGCGAGTTTTCTTTTTTTTTTTTTTTTTTCAAGTAGAATCCGGTATTTGGATTGCAGGGTTTAAACCCGGCATTATGGATACCGGGTTTACCTGAAATCCAACGAGAAAACGACTGTAGGAAAGTATAATTATCAGTGAAGCAATAATTATGGATTTTGATACTACCAGACTTTTACATATGCGGTTAGAGCATGTGGGTGAAAACACATTGCACAAATTGGTGAAGCAAGGTGGTCTATTAAAATATATTTAGGCCTGCAAACTTAAATTTTGTGAATATTGTATTTAGGGCATATAAGAATCAAACTTGGTACCGCATTTCATCATACACATGTGACTCTTATCTATGTTCACACGAATGTTTAGGGACTTACCAAAGTTAAATCTTTCAGAGGTAAGCATCGGGTTCTCATCATTGATGAGTACTCTAGAAGAGTAAGTGTAAACAATGAGACATAAAAATGAGGTTTTGGAATCATTAATCAAATAATTAAGTACTCATGGAATTAAGACGCGGAAAGGCCTTTGGGTGGTCAGTAAATTGTGACTCACTTGCTCGGAATTTAGTCACATTGTTTAGTGGAGTAAGATGTAAGTTATGTAACTCAGACTAAATTTCTTACTTTCGATTTAGAAACTAAAACTCAATCATAGCGACCACGGGATCCTCTTAGATCTCAATGGGCCTCTATGGTTATAACATAGGACTCTTGGATCTCAATGAGTCTATGGTTTAATATTCGATGCCCTTAGGAGTTTTAGAATACGTTGATTTTTTGTGGATGTTCTATCTAAGATGCTTATGCTCACAAAAAATCAGCACATTCTAAAACTCCCAAAGGCTTCAAATAGGTGGCTGCCTATTTCACCAAAATAAACTGGTAGCTCATTCCCTCTCTCTTTTCAATGGATATATCAGCATGGTTTTCCTAAAGGACGTCCTCCATCCTTATCTTGGGAGACCAAAATTTGAGGAACCTAGAG